>JAJOOR010016342.1:0-33376 GCA_036250505.1 Solanum acaule | reverse complement strand
GATATATTATGAACATGATAAATATATATATATATATATATTGAATACTGAACTAACTGGATGCAATGACCAAATTTATAACATGCTGAGACTGAATACTGACTATACTAAAATGTGGTCAATGCAATGGAGTTTGACTGAACTGTGGGAGCTACCAATAACCGACAATAAAACCACATGAGCTAAATGTGGAGTCTGATGTATATGCCCTATCGAGAGGACCTAATATACCCTGCCACAGGTATAAAGGTATGTCTCGTGTGATCACTACATGATGCCCACAGAGGGAACTTACAACCTATGTGGCTCGTAGTTCTGGGACTATAAGGGTGACTGACACTAGTCCAACTAGGTATTTTGGCTCGTAGAGTATGCGTCAGTACTTGAAAGGTACTGAGCATGCAGGATAGAGTAACGCTGAAATAAACATATAACTGAACAAGCAATAAAGCAAGGATATATTATGAACATGATAAATATATATATATATATATATTGAATACTGAACTAACTGGATGCAATGACCAAATTTATAACATGCTGAGACTGAATACTGACTATACTAAAATGTGGTCAATGCAATGGAGTTTGACTGAACTGTGGGAGCTACCAATAACCGACAATAAAACCACATGAGCTAAATGTGGAGTCTGATGTATATGCCCTATCGAGAGGACCTAATATACCCTGCCACAGGTATAAAGGTATGTCTCGCGTGATCACTAAATGATGCCCACAGAGGGAACTTACAACCTATGTGGCTCGTAGTTCTAGGACTATATGGGTGACTGATACTAGTCCAACTCGGTATTTTGATACTCCCAATAGATTAAATGATTAACACATCATGACTGAATTTATGTAATATACTACATAGCTCAAAACTGACATGCAAACTAGGAATGCACATTAATATACTAATAATGACACATTCAAGACTGAGGCATGTATATCTAAAGTATTGAAATATCGGACCTAGCATATGTAATTCAAGACCTAAAGAACTACATAGCTAGGGTTCTGAAATTTATGCTAGAAACCAAGTAATAAAATGATAATCTAATTTGGAACATTTAAATAACTAATTCATGATAATCTGCTGAAGTTGTCTAGTTAATAATAAGGAATTAAGAATCTAACTGAAATCTAGGGACCTAATGGGTGAAAGGAACCTACTAGTGAAATCCCACATACCTGGTGATGAATCCCACGGAAAAATCTTTCAATTTCGGGGCTGGAATTGGTGGAATCTTGTTGTGTTCTTGAACTAGGGTTCTTGACTTCTTTCTCCTCTTAACATTCTAAGTTTTCTAAGTTCTGAAGAATGATTTGACTTAGGTAAGTTCTAGTTATGTTGCTAGTCTAAAACTGACCAAAAGTACGTAGTTTAGGGTTAAAACGAAGTAGTTTAGGGTTAAAACGACGTAGTTTAGGGGTCCAACCAAATAGAAAATGACCAAACGACCACTGACTTAAAAGTTGTTGGCGTCACCGACGGACGGGACTGACAGACCGTCGATAGACTGACGGTCTGTGCTGGTCAACCGTCAGTGGGACTGGGAGCTGAATTTTGGGAGTCCGACCTATGGCCCTGGACCACAGACTATGGTCTGACCTACGGTCCGTAGTCCTAGCGTGGGTCATGACTTAGCCAAAAAATTTGGGCCTTCTGGGGAGAAGCTACTGGTTTCCTGGGTCTGATCCATGGACCAGGACCACGGACCGTGGCCTAGCCTATGGATCATAGGTTCGGCCGTGGGTCGACCCTTAGAGGAATTTCTGGGGGTTTCTGAGGAGAGGGTCGCAGTTGTGAACCACGGACCACCAGCATGGGCCGTGGGTCACCCTACGGTCTGTGGGTGGCAACCGTAGGTTGCACCTGCAACTCCTTGAAATCTGCACTAAAGTCTGTTTTCTGATACGGGGTGTTACCCCTCCCAAGCTTACTCTTTTCTTTAAGACATTAATATCTAAACATTTTGTTGCTCAATTATTGACTTGCCATTAATACAAATGTATTATAAGACTGTTGTAGTAAATTTGAATTCATTTAAAGTAGTTTCTTCCAAATCACACCTCAGACAAATCATCTATACTATGCCCAACATTCTCAACGTCGAAACTCTTATTACTTAGTAATTTTTCTAACCACATCATAACATCTTGCACCATACCACGTAACGTCAATAATATTGTTGACCTATGAATTCGAGAACGTCTCGTCACTATTGGTGAGAGAATGAAAGAATGAAGTTTAGATCTTAAAATTAACCACATACGCATGATAAGGAATGAAATAATAGAAGTTTTCTAAAGTCCCATAGCCTCTCAAAGATAAGTAACGGACTTCTCCGCACCGATCCGCAAGACTCTACTAGACTCAGCTCTTATACTCGTGAGATTGATGAACCTAGGGCTTTGATACCAGTTTGTCATGACCCAATATCACAAGTCACGATGGCACCTATGTTCTCAACCAAGCCAACCCAATAAGTTAACCAATTCCACTTAAACTATAGAAAGGTAAGTAGCAAGCAAATATCTTACATACTAAGTATATTAAATAAAATGCAGAAAACTGAAATACGACTCCAAGATTTAGTGTCATAAGTACATGAGCTTCTAAACTATGATACAAATCTGGAACTAAATGACAAGCTGAAACATAAGGAATATCCTATCTAAATACTAAAATAAAATGATAACTAAAGATATAGAGGGAGGTGTGGGCCATGAAACATCGAAGTAGCTCACCACAACTTCAATATAATTCAAAACTCAAGTCTAAAAGCTCCAGGAAATGCGCTCGAATTTGATTCAATCTACACCACAAAAGAGTGCAGCAAGTGTAGTATGAGTATGAAACCATGTGTACCCAGTATATCTCATAGACCGACAACGAAGAAGTACTAACAAGATTATATAAGAAAATAATCCTTTGATTTTACAAGTTCACATATAGTTATCACCCAAGTTTTTCATCAATAGGGATAATTAAATGTCACGTTATGTCCAACCACCAATAAAACACATAATCAATAAGAATGAGGGATGTAATGAGATGAAAGGCAATGTGATACCATGAAATAATATACCTCAGATGACAAGTACTCTCTCAACCGTATATACATGATACTCCTTGGAAATACATCGAGAGTTCATGACCATGGGGGGCTCGTGAGGTCCATATACCGACAGGGACAATCTCCACATGTCTATGCAGACGATCTTAATGCACTATCATAAAATCAAGAAAAAATGTGCACAGACATCTCCACGTGCCCAAATTATAATCATAGCTCGATCTCAACATGAACAATCTCCATGTGTTAGACTTTTACTCACACCCAATTTCATGTCAATGCATGTGCACAATATGATATCAATAAAAGGAGATGATGATGCATCTCAATAAATCAAATTCCACTATGACATATAGTAACCTCAATTATCACAAATATAATTGTTCAATAAAGAAACCCACACAAAATAAATCAAGTCACTAAATGCATCAGCTAATGCCCAAATGCTTTGGCATTCACGAATTACAATATATAATATTATAGTAATAACCTTTCCCTTTAATAACATCGGTACTCGTACCAATGTCCATCACACCATTGGTATGAGACCCCCATCTTTCGCCCTTACCCATTGTCTATTCGATGGACTATCTTTAATTAGAAAACCTTCCTCAACGAAGTTTAGGAAGTCTTAACATACCTCAAACGATGAACATGTTCCACAAATTCTTTAAGATTTTTCCTTTACTTTTTGAAAAGCTTCAAAGTCTTTCCAATATATCAAATATGTAATCCTCGTAAGAATACAAATCTAATGACACACATATTACTATATTTCGTTCGGCTCAAAATTCCGGTCAAAAAGTCATCTGAGCACCAAATTTGAATCTGAAATTTTCTTTTAGCTTATGTTTACCCATGATAAAAACAAACTCAGATGCAAAATTTCAGCGAAAACAAATCGTTATTCGATCCTAAAATAAAGATTTGTTCTAAGAACCCTAGACATATATTTTCTTAAATCAGTATAAATTATACACGTTTCTACACCAAAAATTTGTTCATAGTGAAATTAAAAAAATAATTGAAAGGATGAGAATAATTACCTTGATGTTTTAGGATGAAATTTCTATTTTTATCTTCTCTTTTTCCTTTTCTTTTCTCCCATTCCTTTCTTTTTCTCCTGTACGTTATAGATTTTTTCTGTTTCTGTGTACTGCTGTTGTAAAACAGCAACCAACTTTAACCTATTACTATTATTTTATTATTATTATTATTATTAAGGGCTTAGACCATTTTACTTTTTTGTCGTTTCCTTTATCATTGACAACAAAATAATCATTTATTAAATTTGAAAATTATATCACTCATTCTCACAAATCATATATTATTTATAAAAGCTATTAAAAGGGTTAAACTTAGAAAAATGGGCAAAATATATAAAACGACTAAGAGGATTGTTACAATTTGCGCACTTCTTATTATAAACTATCTAAGCCTTCATTAATCATTGAGAGATCGTATATCCTAATCATTGATCTTAAATTCACATTTCCAATCAAGATAAAGTAAAGAGGAAAGTTCAAGAAAGTCCTTTTCAGAAGTCTTTTGCAACTATCTATAACTTGTTTCAAGACTTGAGTAAATGAGTATGAGAATGAGAAGAGTTTTCTTTCATGTTTCAAAAGGAGTATAAGGGAACTAAGTATTCCCGATTATGTAATACTTCTACATTTAAAAGAGAGAAATACCGATTTCTAAATTAGTTTACAAGTTAAGAGGAGTTTCAGAGTATTACCCCTTTTAAGAGGATTTTTTGAGTAATTATCTCAAATTAAGGAAGAGTTATGTTTTAAAATATTTGAGCATGAGTTATATATATTATTTGGAGTAGCATTGAACACCGATATGGGGACAAGTTTAGACAACTTGTCCTCATAAACCATGTATGCCAACATGGGTAAAGGGTCATACTTTTTAGATGAGTCCTTATAGCTTTTAAGCATAGCTTAGTGGATCCACTTAGTTGAGGAGTTCTATACCCCCAACAAGGTATAGGACAGTTCTGGCAGCGTGGGCGAGACCGTATATCATCATGTATCTCATAGTGATAGTTGTCGGTTAGAAAATCTCCCAAATAAGAGTAAAAATTTTATTTATTGTACTTTTATACATATCGAGTTGATATCTAGTGTTTTAAAAGCTTTATACATTACATTGTTTTTCCATTGCTTTTATATTGAGTATAGTTGAGTTTAGTTTAGGTGAGTATGTCGTCCCTTTCTGTCAGTTCAGTTATTTATTCCTACGTTTCAGTTTTCCCTTTACATGCTCGTACATTCAATGTACTGATGTCATTCGACATGCATCTTTTCATGATGCAGATACGGGTGTTTGGGTCATCAACAGGCACTTCGTTGATCCCATGGTATTCCAACTAACTTTGGTGAGCCTCCTTGCTTTTCTGGAGGGCTTCACCTTATGGTTTTGTTCCTGTTAGGTCATCGGGGGTCTTGTCTCGACATCCATCGTATTATGTAGAGGCTTCATAGACAATAATAGTTGAGGAGTTTTTTTTCCTATTCTCCCTTGTTGATGCTTTAAAGACTTGAGTTGAACACCTATGTTTATTTGAGTATTTTGGACAGTTTTGAGTTAAACTACTTTATTAATAAGATCTTATGAGTTAATTATTGCATTTGAGTTCCTATGTTGATAAGTAAGCTTTTCGCTGAGTATTGAGCCAGGCCAAGGGTTCGCTTGAAGACCAATGATGGTTCTAGAGAGCCGGCCACATCCAGGGTGTAGGCTTGGGGCGTGACTTGGTATCAGAGCACAGAGTTTAAGAGTTCTAAGGTGTCTATGGAACCATATCAGTAGAGTCTTGGTTATCTCTATGAAGAGCGCCACATCTATAATTAGGAGGCTACAACATTGGAAACATTTCACTTCCTTCTTACTCTTTTCGTTTGATAGAGTTCAACTTTATAAAAATTTCTTTCTAATTCATGCTTGCGCGTATCTTTTCAGATCATGCCTCCACGAAGAGTTGTTCGAGGTCGTCATGCAAGGAGAAATGTAGATCCTCATGATCAAGGGGTACCCAATGCACCTGAAATGCAACCCCTCAAGGAGAGGTCACAAATGATGAGTTCTGGGATGCTATCAGGATGTTGAGCCAAGTTGTGGTAAACCAAACTAGTCAATAAAGAGGGTTTCGCCAGGATGTGGCTGATACATCCAGGATCCGTGAGTTCTTTAAAATGAATCCTCTAGATTTCACAGGGTCAAATGTCACTGAAGATTCGGAAGACTTTGTGGAGGAACTGCAGAAAGTGTTTGAGGTTATGTGTGTTGCCGATGTTGAGCGAGTGGAGTTAGCTTCATACCAACTCAACGGTTGATAGGATTTGGTACCACCAATGGAATAAGAGCATGGCTAAAGCGGCACCAATTGTAAGTTGGACTATGTTTAAAAGTGCCTTCATGGGACGTTTCTTTCCCCGCGAGCTGAGAGAGGCAAAGGTAAAAGAAATTGCTCACTCTTAAGCAGGATTCCATGAGTGTGCATGAATACACCCTCAAGTTCACTCAATTTTCCCATTGTGCTCCCGAGATGGTTTTTGATATGAGGAGCACGATGAGTCTATTTGTGTCTAGACTATCCCGTTTGTCAAGCAAATAGGGTAAGGCTGCTTTGTTGATTGGGGACATGGACATAGCAAGGCTTATGATCCACGTGTAGAAAGTTGAGGAAGACAAGTTGAAATTCACTTGTAAGAAGGCTAAGACAACAAGTAATGAGTCCGGCCAGCAAAAGGTTGAAAATGTGAACTGGACATCATTTCAGCAAAGAACAACTGGTCTACCCCATCATTAGGCCTGCCTGCACCAAAGAATAGAGGTGATTTCAGAAACAAGAATTCACAAAACTTCAGAGCTCGACCTACTCAGTCTAAGGGTAGTGTGGCATAAGGAGCCATCTAGACCCTTGCATGTGCTAAGTGTAGTAGGAACCACCCAGGAGCGTGTCGTGATGGATCCAATGGGAGCTTTAAGTGTGGTAAGGCAGGTCACTTCATCAGAGAGTGCCCTACGAATAGGCAGGGTAATGGTAATGGGGGCAATAGATCCCAATCTTCTTCAGCGGCTCACGCCCCAAGGCTACCCCCTTGACGTAAACACGAGACCTAGGATCACGAGTGACCCCAAGCTAACCCTGTTGGCATCTCATAAGCATACTAAGATAAATTGAAATGAGAAATACTGTGTGAAAGCTTAAAACATGATATAAAATGAAACGGGAATACCCAATACTATCTGAATAAATAAACTGTGAGTTTAATGACAATTGGAAGATCAAACTCCAAAATAAAAATGAATCAAACTATGTCTGAATGAAAGCCTCTAACTGACTAGAGATGCTGGGACATGCCCCCATCTAACTCTAGCAAATTGAAACTGAAAGACTGAAAGTAAAAGGGAACATGTCTATCATCCTCGAAGAATGAGGACTTACCGCTGATACTGCTGAACTGGAGATCGGGAACCAATCTATGCTTGATTTGAGTGTTGAGGACCTGAACCTACATCACGAGAAGATGTAACACAGATTATGCATTAGTACTTAAGGGTACTGAGCATACAGGAGAGGATGAAGCTGAAAAAACATATAACTGAACAAGCAAACTGATCAATGATATAATCTGAACATGATAAAAATACCGAGATATACTTAATATGAACTAAACTGGATGCAATGACCACGTACATAACATGCTGAAACTATTTACTAAAATATAACTAGGAACCTGGTTAATGCACTAGAATTTGACTAAGAGAGCTACTAATAACCGACATAAAACCACGTGAGCTAAATGTGGAGTCCGATGTATACACCCTATCGAGAGGACCAAATATATCTTGCCAAGGGTATAGAGGCATGACTGGCGTGATCACTAAATATGATGCCCACAGAGGAGACTTAACCTACGGAGGCACATAGTTCTGGGACTATGAGGATGACTGAACCTAGTCCAACTCGGTATTAAGCCTACTCCCAATAGAATGTATAAAATACAACATAACTGAAATAACTGGATAGCTCAAGATTCTGAGATGCTTACTGAAAATGCAACATTAAGTATTGATAATGAAACATTTGAAAACTGATGCATGTATATCTGTATAAAGTGGCCTAGCAAGTGTAATTCATGAACTACACGAATCAAAACGTCTAGGGTTCTGAATTTCATGCAAGAAACTAAGAAATATTGTTAAGAAATCATGATAATCTGATTTGGAGTATTCTAACAGCTAAATCACAACAATTATCTGAAGTTCTAGAAACCCTAGGTCTAAGCAATATTTAGGGAATCAAGATTCTGACTGAAATCTAGCGACCTAGTGGATGAATGGAATCCACTAGTGAAATCCCACATACCTGGTGACGAATTCCATGAAGAAATCTTTCGATTTCGAGGTTGGAGTTGAGGGAAACTTGTTGCATTCTTGGAGAGGACTAAGTCGATGCTTTCTCTCTTTTTTCTCTTGGTTTGATCAATTTATTTGAGAATGAATTGGTCTGACATACGGTCCGTAGGTCCTGCATTGGTCAACCCTTAGCTGGAAATTCTGGGGTTTTTGGGGAGTGAGTTGAGGTGGACAACCACGGACCCCACCTACGGTATGTGGGTCAACCTACGGTCTGTAGATGGCCTCCGTTGGTGACACCTGCAAATTTAGAAAATATGCATTCTGGTCTTCCTAGCATACGAGGTGTTACATTATCTCCCCTTTGGAAACATTCATCCTCGAATGAAGACTAAACTAGTTGAGTAGGGAGGGAAAGAGCTACAAACCCTACCACTAAATACTAGAAACTGAAATCTGACTGAACTATGTTCCAAAAACATGTAAATACGCTTAAAATGCAAGACTAACTTAAGGAACAAAATACTAAGACTAAATTTATGCATGAGTAACTGAAAGACTGAAAAGGAACTATTACCTCAAGATGGAATGGAATCGGAAGGAAAGAGATGAGTATACTTGGCCTTCATGGTTGCTTCTGCTTCCCAAGTAGCTCCATCTACTGACTGACTCCTCCACAAAACCTTAACTGAAGCGACTTCTTTGTTTCTTAACCTTCGAACCTGACAATCAAGAATTTCAACTGGCACATCTTCATAAGTGAGACTATACTTCACACCCACACTTTCTAATGGTACTATAGATCCTGGATCACCTACGCACTTCTTCAACAACGAAATGTGAAAGACCGGATGGACTGCTGCTAATTCTACTAGCAACGCTAACTCATAAGCCACTTTACCAACACTTTTCAAGATCCTGTAAGGGCCTACATATCTAGGACTGGGCTTCTCTTTCTTGCCAAATCGTCTCACCCCCTTCATAGGTGATACTTTCAGGAAAACCCAATCATCAACTTGGAACTCCAAGTCCCTTATCCAATGGCATAGGACGTCTAACGACTCTGGGCTGTCTTAAGTCTATCCCTGATGAGCTGAACCTTTTCCATAGCCTCATGAACCGAATCTAGCCTTATCAAAGCTGCTTCACCTACTTCAAACCAACCAACTGCAGATCTACACCTACGCCCATACAATGCCTCATAAGGGGCCATCTGGATACTGGAATGGTAGCTATAATTGTAGGCAAACTCTATAAGATGAAGGTGATCTTCCAAACTACCCATGAAGTCGATCACGCACGCTCTCAACATGTCATCTAAAGTCTGAATGGTACACTCTACCTGACCATTCGTCTGTGGATGAAATGTTATGTTGAGGTTAACCTGAGTACCAAGACCTTTATGAAATAACTTCCGAAAATAAAAGGTAAACTGAGGACCTCTATCTGAGATGATAGACAAAGGAACCTCATGCAACCTGACTATATCATTAATGTAAATCTTGGCGTAGTCCTCCGCCGAATCTATAGTCTTAATAGTTAAAAAGTGAGCAGACTTAGTAACTCCCTCTACGATCACCCAAATGGAGTCATGTTGTCAGTGAGTACGAGGCAAACCTTTAATGAAGTCCATGTTTATCACTTCCCACTTCCATGTAGGAATGTTAATCTCTTGTGTCATAACTCCTGGTTTCTGATGTTATACCTTCACCTGCTAATAATTAGGGCACTTAGCCACAAAATCTAATATATCTCTTTTCATGCCATTCCACTAAAAGACTTCCCGCTGATCATGGTACATCTTAGTGGCACCTGGATGAATAAAATACCTGGAGTTTTGGGCTTTTGTAAGGATTTGTTGTCTCAACTCACCTACCTTAGGAACATATAAATGACCCTGGTAGCGAAGCACACCATCTCCCCCCTTGGGAGAAAACCTCAACTTTTTGTTGATGAACTGCACCCTTCAAATGGAGTTGTATAGGATCACTGTCTTGTTTTTCCTTAACCTTCGCTACCAATGAAGATTTTGACCCATTCTAAACTGTTACACCACCATCTAAATGCTCATAAGGCAAACTCCTAAGTGAGCAAGCCGGTGAACATCCTTCGCTAATTCCTTCCGTTCTTCCTCAACAAGTGTTATACTACCCATAGATAGTCTGCTCAGAGCATCAGCTACTACATTAGCCTTACCAGGATGGTAAAGAACATTCATATCATAGTCTTTGAGAAATTCAAGCCATCTCCTTTGGCGAAGATTCAATTCTTTCTGGGTGAACACATACTGAAGGCTCTTATGGTCTGTGAACACACCTACGTGAACACCATACAAGTAATGTCTCCGAATCTTTAGAGAAAATACCACTGTTGCAAGCTCGAGGTCATGAGTTGGTTAGTTCTTATCATGCACCTTAAGTTGTCTAGAAGCATAAGCTATAACCTTACCTCACTGCATCAACACACAACCTAGGTTGACTCTAGATACATCACAATAGATCACATAACCGTTTGAACCGTCTGGTAGAGTCAAAACAAGAGTTGTAGTCAACCTAGTTTTTAGTTCTAAGAAGCTCTTCTCACAATCATCTGACCACTAAAACTTAACCTTTTTCTAAGTCAACTTAGTATGTGGAGAAGCTATAGATGAAAATCCCTCTACAAACCTTCTGTAATAACCGACTACACCCAAGAAACTTCTGATATCTGTAGGAGATGTGGGTTTGGGCCATTGTTTCACTGCCTTTATTTTATGAGAATCCACTCGGATCCCTTCGCTAGACACAATATGCCCAAGGAAAGAACCTGATTGCAACAAAAACTCACATTTGCTAAACTTAGCAAATAACTAGTGATCTTTGAGAGTTTCTAGGATAACCCTCAAATGAGTAGCATGTTCTTCCTCATTCCTAGAGTAAATCAGGATATCATCAATAAAGACGATAATGAACAAGTCCAAATACTTCTTGAACACCCTGTTCATTAAGTCAATGAAAGCTGCAGGAGCATTGGTTAGTCCAAATGACATAACTACAAATTTATAATGACCATACCAAGTTCTAAAAGCTATTTTCGAGATGTCACTATCTCTGACTCTGAGCTGATGATAATCGGATCTCAGGTCTATTTTCGAAAAATGACTAGCACCTTAAAGTTGGTTGAACAAGTCATCAATCCTAGGGATGGGTACTTATTCATGATTGTGACTTTGTTCAACTACCGATAGTTAATGCACATCCTGAGAAAACCATCTTTCTTTTTCACGAAAAACACTGGTGCACCCATGGGGAAATACTCGGTCTGATGAAGCCTTTATCTAGAAGGTCTTTCAACTGCTCTTTTAATTCCTTAAGCTCTAGAGACATTCTGTACAGAGGAATCAAAATAGGCTGGGTATCTGGAAAGAGATCAATTCAAAAGTCAATTTCCCTTCGGGATAAACTCCCGGAAGATCTCCTGGAAACACTTCTGGGAACTCATTAACTACTGGAATTAACTCAAGAGTTGGGGTTTTGGAGCTTGAATCCTTAACCTGAACTAGATGATAGAGATACCCCTTAGAGATCATTTTTTTGGCCTTAAGGTAGGAAATGAATTGACCTATAGGCACTGAGCTACTACCCTTCCATTCTAAGACTGGTTCGCTAGGAAACTGAAAACGAACGATCCTAGTTCTACAATCGACTGAGGCACAACAGGAATGTAACCAATCCATGCCTATAATGACATCAAATTCTTCCATTTCTAACTTTACAAGATCTGCAGAGGTGACTTTCTAAGACACTGTGACAGGGAAATTTTTGTATACCCATCTAGCTATAACTGGGTCACTAACTAGAGTAGAGACCTAGAAGGGTTCTGAGAGAGTTTTTGGACTGATACCGAAGTTTATTGCTATACATGAAATTACAAAGGAAAGAGTATCCCCTAGATCTAACAAAGCATAAACATCTAAATGAAAGACTCGCAATGGACCAATAACCACATCAGGAGAATCTTCATGATCCTGGCGAGCCTGGATACAACCTATTCTGGCACTGACCGCTACCTGTATCAGATGAAGTACCCTGCTGAGTTGGGTGACCTACTGGTGCTGCTAAAGTTGTAGACTAAGCCCTACTATTGTTACCTCTTTGTCCCTGTTTAGAAGAAGTGCAATCCCTCAACCTGTGACCAGTCTGACCACACCCAAAACATCCATCCTTCACTGTAAGACACTCGCCCGGATGGTTCTTACCTCACTTTAGACAAGTTGGGTAGGTTCGGGTACCTGAAACACTCCTATGAGACTTAGAGCCTGATGCCCTACCTTTCTGATCCTGTCAAAACCTGGCGGATGGAGCACTAGCTGATGAAGGTGCTGGAGCCGAAGACTTTTACTGAAACTACGAGCGATTTCCACCACCCGATTTCTGCTGAGTGTAATCATAGTTTCCTGTCCTAGCCTTTTTGTTATCTTTAGCCTGTTCCCTAAGCTTATCTCCCTCAACCTGCTGAGCATGAGTCTAAGCCTAGTGATACTCATACCCTCCAACAACATAGCATTTCTACACTTTGTCTTCAATAAGTCAGATATCCCAAATAGAAACTTACTCATTTGTGCCCTGGGATCGGCAACCATATGTGGAGCATACCTGAAGAGTTGGGTGAACCTAAGCATGTACTCTTGGACTGACATAGAGCCTTGCCTCAAATTCATGAACTCCTGAGTTTTTGCCTCTCAGCTCTCTTGGAAAGAACACGTCCATAAAAGCTCCAGTAAAACACTCCTAAGTCACGGGAGCTGCATTCTCACCCATGTTTTATTTCAATTGAATGAACCAAATGTAAGCTACATCCTTGAGCTGGTAGGACGCAAACTCTACCCTATTATTTACAGTCACTTGCATCACTCTAAAGATTTTCTTAACCTCATCAATGAAGTTCTATGGGTCTTCACCAACTTGATACCCTAAAAAATTAGGTGGATTCATCCTAACAAAATCTCGAACTCTAGCTGCAACTGATCCAACATTTGTGGTAGTAGGAACTGGGGCCTGTAGATTATTCTGATTGGCTACACTCTGAGCCAAGAGTTGGATCGCATTTTGAAATTATGCATTCGAAACCTCAAGGTATAGGACTGGAGGAACTACATTAGCATTGCGTGCATTAGCATTCCTGGCGTAAGCTTTACGAGGAGGCATGATCTTAAGTGTAAAACGATGGATTAGAATGAGGAAATAGGATCATACCTCACACACGATAAGAGTAACAAAGAGAGTGAAGTTTTCTTAAAACACTTTGTAGCCTCCCTCTCATTAGATATGGTGCACTTCACACCTATGAAAAGGACTCTACTTAGTGCATCTTTTAGACATTCTAAGACTCTTAAACCTAATGCTCTGATAGCAAGTTTGTCACACCCCGAGGCTACCCCCTTGACGTAAGCACGGGACCTAGGATCACGAGTGACCCCAAGCTAACCCTACTGGCATATCATAAGCATACTAAGATAAACTGTAATGAGAAATATTATGCGGAAGCTTAAAACGTGATATAAACTGAAATGGGGAATACCTAATACTATCTGAATAAATAAACTGTGAGTTTAATGACAACTGGAAGATCAAACTCCAAGTTAAAACTGAATCTAACAATGTCTGAATGAAAGCCTCTAACTAACTAGAGATGATGGGACATGCCCCCATCTAACTCTAGCAAAACTGAAACTGAAAGACTAAAAGTAAAAGGAAACATGTCTATCGTCCTCGAAGAATAAGGACTCACCGCTGATACTGTTGAACTAGAGATCGGGAACTGATCTATGCGTGATCTGAGTGTTGAGGACCTAAACCTACATCACGAGAAGATGTAGCGTAGAGTATGCATCAGTACATGAGGGTATTGAGCATGCAGGATAGGATAAAGCTGAACAAACATATAACTGAACAAGCATACTGAGCACTGATATAATCTGAACATGATAAAAATACTGAGATATACTGAATATGAACTAAACTGAATGCAATCACCACGTACATAACATGCTAAAACTGAATACTGAAATATAACTAGGAACCTGGTCAATGCACTAGAATCTATAGGAGCCACTAATAACTGACATAAAACCACGTGAGCTAAACGTGGAGTCCGATGTATACGCCTCATCGAGAGGAACCACTATACCTTGCCAAGGGTATAGAGGCATGATTGTGTGATCACTAAATATGATGCCCACAGAGGGGACTTAACCTACGGGGGCATGTAGTTCTGGGACTATGAAGGTGACTGACCCTAGTCTAACTCGGTATTAAGCCTACTCCCAATAGAATGTATGAAATACAACATAACTGACTGGATAGCTCGAGATTCTGACATGCTAACAGAAAATGCAACATTAAGTACTGATAATGAAATATTTGAAAACTGATGCATGTATATCTGTATAAATTGGTCTAGCAAGTGTAATTCATGAACTAAACGAATCAACACATCTGGGGTTCTAAATTTCATGCAAGAAACTAAGCAACATTGTTACGAAATCATGATAATCTGATTTGGAGTATTCTAACAGCTAAATCACAACAATTATCTGAAGTTTTAGAAACCCTAGGTCTAAGCAATATTTAGGGAATCAAGATTCTGACTGAAATCTAGGGACCTAGTGGATGAAAGGAATCCACTAGTAAAATCCCACAGACCTAGTGATGAATTCCACAGAGATATCTTTTGATTTCGAGGCTGGAACTGAGGGAAACTTGATGTGTTCTTGGAGAGGACTCGGTCGATGCTTTCTCTCTTTTTTTTCTTGGTTTGATCGATTTCTTTGAGAATGAATTAGTTAGGGTAAGTTCTGATTAAGTTACTAGGCTCAAAGTTTATGGGTTAAATGATGTAGTTTAGGTGTCCAATGCATATGGGAAAGCCGAAAGAGCCCTGACTTTAAAGTTGTTGGGGCCAACCGATGGACCGTCGACTGACCTATGGTCCGTCCTGGTCAAACTTCGTTTGGCTTCTGGGAGCTGAAAGTTGGGGGTCTGAACCATGGCTTGGACCAAGCACTGTGTCTGACCTACGGTTCGTAGGTCCTGGCATTGGTCAATCCATAACTGGAAATTCTTGGGTTTCTGGGGAGAGAGTTGAGGTGGCCAACCACAGACCCCACATATGGTCTGTGGGTCAACCTACGGTCCGTAGGTGGCCTCCGTTGGTGACACCTATAACTTTTGAAAATATGCATTCTGGTTTTCCTAGCATACAGGGTGTTACAGCTCCGGTAGATAGAGCTACTCCGAGAGGAGCAACTTCAAGAATAGGCGCAGATGAAAACCCTATAGATGATATAACAAGTCGCCAAGAGCAAGAGAATTCACAAAATTTTGTCATGGGTATGATCAAAATCTTTACTTTTGATGTATACGCATTACTTGATCCATGTGCGAGTCTATCTTTTGTGACTATGTCTATTGCTATGAGGTTCGATATTCTTCCCAAATGACTTCTTATGCCCTTCAGTGTTTCCACACTTGTTGGTGAGTCTGTTCTAGCTGAGAGAGTTTATCGTGATTGAGTACTCTCTATCAATCACAAGGACACCATGGCTGACTTAGTCAAGCTAGACATGGTGGACTTTGATGTTATTCTAGGTATGGACTGGTTTCATGCTTGTTATGCCTATATTGATTGTAGAACTTGAGTAATAAAGTTCCAGTTTCCTAATGAGCTTGATCTAGAGTGGAGGAGTAGTTCAGCAGTGTCTAAGGGTTATTTCATTTCCTACCTTAAGGCTAGAAAGTTAGTCTTTAAGGGGTGCATCTATCACTTCGTTCGAGTTAATGACTCTAGTGTTGAGACACAGCCTATTCAGTCATTTCCTGTTGTGAGTGAGTTTCCAGAGGTCTTTCCATATGATCTTCTCGGATTCCCTCCTAAGAGATAAATAGACTTCGGCAGAGACATTCTTCCTGATACTCGACCAATCTCTATTACGCCATATAGAATGGCTCCAACTGAGTTAAAAGAGTTAAAATATCAGTTGAAAGATCTTCTTGATAAGGGTTTTATCAGACCTAGTGTCTCACTTTGGGGAGCTCCAATCTTATTTGTGAGGAAGAAAGATGGTTCTCTTAGGATGTGTATCGATTACCACCAGTTGAAAAAGTTCACCAGAAAGAATAAGTATCCCCTCCTGAGAATTGATGACCTTTTTTATCAACTTCAGGGTGCCACTTGTTTTTCTAATATAGACCTCAGATCAAGCTATCATTAGTTGAGAGTGAGCGAAAGTGACATCCCGAAGACAACATTCAGGACTCATTATAGTCATTATGAGTTTCTTGTTATGTCTTTTGGTTTGACTAGTGCTCCTGCGGCGTTCATGGATCTTATGAACAGAGTGTTCAAACTGTATCTTCACATGTTTGTTATCGTATTTATTGATGACATACTGATTTATTCGAGGAATGAGGAGGATCATGCTAGTCATCTCAATAATAGTTCTCTAATTTCTCAAGGATAGAGAGTTGTATGCTAAATTTTCTAAGTGTGAATTTTGGCTTGAGTTTGTGGGGTTCTTAGGCCACATTGTTTCTAGTGAAGGGATTTGAGTTGACACTCATCAGATTAAAGCAATGCAGAACTGGCACAGACCCACATCTCCAATTGATATTAGGAGTTTCTTAAGATCGATTGGTTAGAATAGAAGGTTTGCCAAGGGGTTTTCATCTATTTCATCCCCATTGACCAAGTTGACTCAAAAGACAGTAAAGTTTCAATGGTCTGAAGCTTGTGAGAAAAGCTTTCATAAATTGCAAACCCGATTAACTAATGCCCCAGTGTTGACCCTACTAGAGGGTACACAAGGCTTTGTTGTGTATTGTGATGCATCCAGAGTTGGAATTTGTTGTGTGTTGATGTAGAATGGTAAACATATATCCTATGCCTCCAGACATCTTAAGATTCACGAGAGAAATTACCCAACTCATGATCTCGAGTTGGTTGTAGTAGTATTTGCTTTGAAAATATGGCATCACTATCTCTATGGTGTTTATGTAGATGTGTTCACCGATCACAAAAGTGTTCATTATGTATTCAGCCAGAAAGAGTTTAATCTTAGCCAGAGGAAGTGGTTAGAGTTACTCAAGATTACGACATGAGTATCCTATAGCACCTAGGTATGGCTAAGTTGTTGTTGATGCTTTGATCAGTCTATGGGAAGTACTACCCATGTTGAGGAGGGAAAGAAAGAATTGGCAAAAGATGTGCACATACTTGCACAATTGAGAGGTTCAGTTGTTAGATTCCAATGAAGGTAGAGTTGTGGTGATGAACGGGGTTGAATCATCACTAGTGTCTAAGTTGAAGGAGAAACAAGACCAAAACCCCGTTTTGCTTGAATTAAAGGTGAATGTTCATAAGCAAAGGTGATGGCTTTTGAAAAGGGAGGGATGGTGTGTTGAGGTATCAAGGTAGGTTGTATGTACCAAGGGTGGATGAACTCCCATATAGGATCATGGAAGAAGCTCATAGTTCCAGATATTCAATCCATCCCGGTTTTACAAAGATGTATCGTGACTTGAGAGAAGTTTATTGGTGGAGTAGTATGAAGAGGTGTATTGCAGATTTGTTGCCAAGGGCCCAAATTGCCAACAAGCCAAGCTAGAGCACCAAAGGCCCGGTGGTGTGGCCCGGAATATAGATATTCCAAAATGGAAATGGGAAATGATCAATATGGATTTCATTATTTGGTTTGTCGTGATCTCGCAGGCAACATGATTCGACTTGGGTATTTGTAGATCGGATGACTAAATCAACCCATTTCTTGCCGGTAAAGACTACCCATTCAGTAGAAGATTATGCCACATTATATATTCAAGAGGTAGTCCCACTTCATGGAGTTCCTGTGTCTATCCTTTCAGATAGAGGTGCACAATTTACTTCTCAGTTGCGAAAGTCCTTTCAGAAAGGTTTGGGTTTGAAGTTATATTTGTGTACTACTTTTCATCCTCACACTGATGGCCAAGCAGAGCACATGATTCGGACTTTAGAGGATATGTTGAGGGCATGTGTGATCGATTTCAAAAGTAATTGGGATGATCACTTACCTCTCATAGAGTTTGCTTACAACAATAGATATCACTCTAGTATCCAAATGGCTCCCTATGAGGCTCTTTATGGGTGAAGATGTAGACGCCTATTGGTTGGTTCGAGGTTGGTGAAGCTATGTTGATAGGACCAGATTTGGTATATCAAGCCATGGATAAGGTGAAGATTATTCAAGAAAGGCTAAACACAATGCAAAGTCATTATATATCTTATAAAGATGTTAAGCGAAGAAACTTAGACTTTAAGGTGGATGATTCAGTTTACTTGAAAATTTCACCCATGAATTGTGTTATGAAATTTGGCAAGAAGGCGAAACTGAGTCCCGGTATATTGGTCCTTACAAGATATCCAAGAGAGTTGCAAATGTAGCTTCTGAATTGGAGCTACCGTCAAAGTTAGCAGCAGTCCATCCAGTGTTCCACATTCCTACGTTGAAGAAGTGCATGGGCGATCCTTCACTTATTATACCTACTAAGAATATTGGTATTAAGGACAGCCTATCTTATGAGGAAGTACATGTTCAGACTCTTGGTCGTCATGTTTGTAAGTTGAGGACCAAGGTGGTTGCTTAAGTTAAGGTCTTATGGAGAAATCAATTTGTAGAAGAAGATACTTGGGAGGCTGAGGAAGATATGAAGAAGAGATACTCAATTCTCTTCCCTTCCGGAGAAATTCCAAATCAAGGTACTAATCTTTTGTAAAGTACACTTTAATTTAATATATTGAGTCATGTGAATTGCATCTTGTGTATTGGAGTTGGGGTTGTTAGATGTGTTACCTTTGCATTTTGTCTTAGTGTGATATCATTCAAGGACGAATGTTCTAAAGGGGGAGATATTGTAACATCTCGTACTTTGAAAAGTCAGCTAGAGATTCGTACAAGTTAAACTTCCATTTTTAGTTTTGGGTGAACTTCAAACAACCATAACTTTCAGCACATAAAGAGTTAGGAGGACCATGAGGTATCAATCGAAGGACTTTGAGTCCTCTTTCCAACGACGCCAAGTTTGCTAAATTCTGAGTTTGGATGAAGGAGTTATGCTTGTTTGAGTGCAGCCTCTCTAGTTACGACATTTCATCTGTTTTAAGGAGGGGTATTTAGATCTTTTCCTTACCCCCACTAAGCCTAAGAATTTTTCTCACCCAAATAAGGGTCTAAACTGATTTAGATCAGTTTTCAATCAATCTAAAACGTTTAGAAAGTTAGGGGAAGTTCAAGAGGAGAAAAAAAAAGAAGGTTCAAAGCGTTAATTCAAGATTTGTGGATTTTTGCCAAGAAATTAGTTCTTTCGAGGTATGTAAGTTTTCATAATGTTGGATTTGTTCGCCCTCACACCAATCATGTAAAATTTTACCCATGAATTCATTCTTGAAGTTTTTTTATTGAGTTCTTGAGACGTTCTTGAATTTTAGTTAACAATGGAGGTCTATTGAGTTGTTGAGGCGAGGATTTTGCGAATGTGTTGAGTCTCTTGATAGATTTTTATGTGGGTTTAACTGAAATTGTTCTAGGTTGGGAAATTTTTTGAACTTGGACAATGAAATTGTTTTGGGTATGAGTTGAATTGAGTTTGGGAGAGGAAGAAAAGATCGGCCAAATAATTGAGCCCAGGGCCACGTCGCGGAGACGTCTCAAATTTTAAACTTTCAGGTGACCACCCCTTCTCCACGTCCCGGAGAGGATACGGAGTCCTCTATCTCAAAAATCTTTTCTCAACCAAAATTTAAATCCCTCCTCTACGTCGCACCAGTGCCCTTTCAAATCGTACATTTGCTCACTTCTTATTATTAACTATCCAAGCCTTCATTAATCATTGAGAGATCCTATATCCTAATCATAGCTCTTAAATTCACATTTCCAATCAAGGTAAAGTTAAGAGGAAAGTTTAAGAAAGTCATTTTGAGAAGTCTTTTGCAACTATCTATAACTTGTTTCCAAACTTGAGTTAATGAGTATGAGAATGAGGAGTGTTGTTTTTCATGTTTCAAAATGAGTATAAGGGAACTAAGTATTCCTGATTATGCAATACTTTAACATTTAAAAGAGAGAAACATCAATATCTAAATGAGTTTACAAGTTAAGAGGAGTTTAAGAGTATTACCTTTTTTAAGAGGATCTTTTGAGTAATTGTCTCAAATTGAGGAAGAGCTATGTTTTAAAACATTTGAGCATGAGTTATATACATTAATTGAAGTAGTTTTTAGCACCGATATAGGAGTAAGTTCAGACAACTCAAAGTCCTCATAAACCATGTATGCCAACATGGGTAAAGAGTCATACTTTTTAGATGATTCCTTATTGTTTTTAAGCATAGCTTAGTGCATCCACGTAGTTGAGGAGTTCTTCAAGTGTGGTCAGGCAGGTTACTTCATGAGAGAGTACCCTAAGAACAGGTAGGGTAATGGTAATGGGGGCAATAGAGTCCAATTTTCTTCAGCGGCTCTGGTAGATACAGTTACTTCTAAAGGAGATACTTCAGGAACAAACGGGGGAGCAAACCATCTGTATGCTATAACCAGTCGCCAAGAGCATGAGAATTCACCAGATGTTGTCACGGGTATGATCAAAGTTTTTACTTTTGATGTATACGCATTACTTGATCCAGGTGTGAGTTTATCTTCTATGACTCTGTATATTGCTATGAGGTTTGATATTCTTCCCAAATGACTTCTTGAGCCCTTCAGTGTTTCCACACTTGTTGGTGAGTCTATTCTAGTTGAGAGAGTTTATCGTGATTGCGTCATCTCTGTCAACCACAAAGACATCACGGCTGACTTAGTTGAGCTAGACATAATGGACTTTGGTGTTATTCTAGATATGGACTGACTTCATGCTTGTTATGCGTCTGTTGATTGTAGAGCTCGAGTAGTAAAGTCCCAGTTTCCTAATGAGCCTGTTCTAGAGTGGATGAGTAGTTTAGCAGTGCCTAAGGGTCTTTTCATTTTCTACCTTAAGTCCAGAAAGTTAGTCTCTAAGGTGTGCATCTATCACTTAGTCCGAGTTGATGACTCTTATGTTGATACACCACATATTCAGTCAGTTCATGTTGTGAGTGAATTTTCTAGAGGTCTTTTCAGATGATCTTCCAGGAGTCCCTTCAGAGAGAGAAATAGACTTCGACATAGACATTATTCCTAATACTCAACCTATCCCTATTCCGCCATATATAATGGCTCTAGCTGAGTTAAAAGAGTTAAAAGAGCAGTTGAAAGATCTTCTTGATAAGGGTTTTATTCGACCTAGTATCTCATCTTGGGGTGCTCCAGTCTTATTTGTAAGGAAGAAAGATGGTTCTCTTAGGATGTGTATCGATTACCGCTAGTTGAACAAGGTCACCATAAATAATAAGTATCCCCTCTCAAGAATTGATGACCTTATTGATCAACTTCAAGGTTCCGCTTGTTTATCTAAGGTAGACCTAAGATCAGGCTATTATCAATTGAGATTAAGAAAAAGTGAAATCCCGAAGACAGCATTCAGGACCTATTATGATCATTATGAGTTTCTTGTTATATCTTTTGGTTTGACTAATGCTCCTGCAGCTTTCATTGATCTTATGAATAGAGTGTTCAAACTGTATCTTGAGGAGGATCATGCTAGTCATCTCAGAAAAGTTCTCCAAACTTTCAAGGATAGAGAGTTGTATGCTAAATTTTATAAGTGTGAATTTTAGCTTGAGTCCATGGCGTTCGTAAGCCACATTGTTTCTAGTGAAAGGATTTGATTTGACACTCAGGAGATTGAAGAAGTGTAGAACTAGCTCAGACCCACATCTCCAACTGATATTAGGAATTTCTTAGGATTGGTTCGTTACTATAGAAGGTTTTTTTAGGGGTTTTCATCTATTTCATCCCCGTTAACCAAGTTGACTTAGAAGACAGTAAAGTTTCAATGGTTTGAAGCTTGTGAGAAAAGTTTCAATGGTTTGAAGCTTGTGAGAAAAGTTTTCAGGAATTGAAAACCTGGTTAACTATTGCCCCAATGTTGAACCTACTGGAGGGTACACAAGGCTTTGTTGTGTGTTGTGATGCGTCCAGAGTTGGACTTGGTTGTGTATTGATGCAGCATGGTATGGTTATAACCTATGCCTCCAGACATCTTAAAATTCACGAGAGGAATTACCCAACTCATGATCTCGAATTGGCTGCGGTAGTATTTTCTTTGAAAATATGGCATCACTATCTCTATGGTGTTCATGTAGATGTGTTCACCGATCACAAGTGTCTTTAGTATGAATTCAAACAGAAAGATCTTAATATCAAATAGAGGAGGTGGTTAGAGATACTCAAAGATTACGAAATGAGTATCCTCTTTCACCCAGGTAAGGATAATGATGTTGTTGATGCTTTGAGCAGGTTATCTATGGGAAGTACTGCCCATATTGAGGAGGGCAAGAAAGAATTGGCCAAAGATGTGCACATACTTGCATGATTGAGAGTCTAGTTTTTAGATAATAACGAAAGTGGAGTTGTGGTGATGTATGGGGTTGAATCATCACTAGTGTTTAAGGTGAAGGAGAAACAAGACTAAGCCCTTGTTTTGCTTGAATTAAAGGTGAATGTTCATAATCAAAAGGTGATGGCTTCTGAACAAGGGGGAGATGGTGTGTTGAGGTATCAATGTAGGTTGTGTGTACCAAGAGTGGATGAACTCTAAGAGAGGATCATGGAAGAAGCTCATAGTTCCAGATATTCAATCCATCTCGGTTCTACAAATATATATTGTGACATGAGAGAAGTATATAAGTGGAGTAGTATGAAGAGGTGTATTGTAGATTTTGTTGCCAAGTGCCCAAATTGCCAACAAATCAAGGTAGAGCAGAAAAGGCCTGGTCGTGTGGCCCAAAATATAGATATTTTGGGATGGAAGTGGGAGATGATCAATATGGAATTCATTACTGGTTTGCCGCGATCTCGCAGGAAACATGATTCGATTTGGGTGATTGTAGATCGGATGACTAAATCAACATATTTCTTGTCGGTAAAGACTACCTATTCATAAGAAGATTATGCCAAATAATATATTCAAAAGGTAGTCCGACTTCATGGAGTTCATGTGTCTATCATTTCAGATAGAGGTGCATAATTCACTACTCAGTTCTGGAAGTCCTTTTAGAAAGTTTTGGGTTTGAAGGTAAATTTTAGTACTACTTTTCATCCTGAGACTGATGTCCAAGCAGAGCACACAGTTCAGACTTTAGAGGATATGTTGAGGGGATGTGTGATCTATTTCAAAGGTAATTTGGATGATCACTTACCTCTCATAGAGTTTGCTTACAACAATAGCTATCACTCTAGTATCCAGATAGCGCTCCCTATGAGGCTATTTATGGGCGAAGATGTAAATCGTCTATTGGTAGGTTCGAGGTTGGTGAAGCTGAGTTAATAGGACCAGATTTGGTTCATCAAGACATGGAGAAGGTGAAGATTATTTAGGAAATGTTAAAGACAACGCAAAATCATCATAAATCCTATACATATGTTAGGATAAATGACTTAGAGTTTGAGGTGGATGATTGGGTTTACTTGAAAGTTTCACCCATGAAGAATGCTAAGAGATTTGGCAAGAAGGGGAACTCAGTCCTCGGTATATTGGTCCTTACAGGATATCTAAGAGAGTTGGCAATGTAGCTTATGAGTTGGAGCTACCGTCAGAGTTAGCAGCAATCCATCTAGTGTTCCACATTTCTATATTGAAGAAGTGCATGGGCGATCCTTCACTCATTATACCTATTGAGAATATTGGTATTAAGGACAGTCTATCTTATGAGGAGGTACTTATTCAGATTCTTGATCATCGGGTTCACAAGTTGAGGACAAAGGAGGTTGCTTCAGTCAAGGTCTTATAGAGAAATCAGTTTGTAAAGGAAGTGACTTGGGAGTCTGAGGAAGATATGAATAAGAGATAACCACATATCTTCCATTCAGAAGAAATTTCAAATCAAGGTACTAATCCTTTGTAAAGTACTCTTTAAGTTAATATGTTGAGTCATGTGAATTGCAAGTTGTGTACTGGAGTTGGGGTTGTTGGATACGTCCCCTTTTCCTTTTTGGTTTACTGTGATCTCATTCGAGGACGAATGTTCCCTAGGGGGAGATATTGTAACATTTCGTACTTCGAAAAGTCAACTAGATATTCGTACAAGTTAAACATCAGTTTTTAGTTTTGGGTCAACTTCAAAAGACCATAACTTTCATCATATAATGATTTAGGTGGCCAATGAGGTATCAAATTGAAGGTCTTTGAGTCCTTTTTCCAACGCCGCTGAGTTTGCAAAATTTTGACTATGAAAGAGTTATGCCCATTTGAATGCAGCCTCTCTAGTTACGACATTTCATCCATCCTAAGGAGGGATATTTGGGTCTTTTCCTTACCCCCCACTAAGCCTAAGAGTTTTTCTCACCCAACAAGAGGTCTAAATTAAATTATATCAGTTTTCATTCATTCTAAAACGTTTAGAAAG
Organism: Solanum acaule; assembly: GCA_036250505.1. Lineage (NCBI taxonomy): Eukaryota > Viridiplantae > Streptophyta > Magnoliopsida > Solanales > Solanaceae > Solanum > Solanum acaule. The sequence goes on along the minus strand of JAJOOR010016342.1, from coordinate 8,370 downwards.
TTAGGGCAAGTTCAAAAGGAGAAAAATAGAAGAAGGTTCCAAACATTCATTCAAGATTTGTGGATTTTCACCAAGAACTTAGTTCTTTCAAGGTATGTAAGCTTTCATAGTGTTGGGTTTGTTTTCCCTCACGCCAATCATGTAAACTTTTACCCATGAATTCATTTTTTAAGTTGATTTAGAGAGCTCTTAAGAAGTTTTTGAATTTTAGTTAACAATGGAGGTCTATTGAGTTATTGAGGTGAGGATTTTGCGAATGAGTTAAGTTTCTTTAGATATTTTTATGTGGATTTCATTGAAATTGTTCTAGGTTGTGAAATTTCATGAACTTGGACAATGAAATTTCTATGGGTATGAGTTGAATCGAGTTTGGAAGAGGAAGAAAAGATCGGCCAAATAAATGAACCCAGAACCACGTCACGGAGATGTCTCAAATTTTCCACTTGTAGGTGACCACCCTCTCTCCATTTCAAGGAGAGGATACGGAGTCCTCTGTCTAAAAAATCTTTTCTCGATCAAAAATTAAATATCTCCTCCACGTCACGCCAGTGCCCTTTCAAATTGTACATTTGCTAGCTTCTTATTATTAACTATATAAGCCTTCATTAATCATTGAGAGATCCTATATCCTAATGATAGCTGTTAAATTCACATTTCCAATCAAGGTAAAGTTAAGAGGAGAGTTCAAGAAAGTCCTTTTCAGTCATTTTGAGAAGTCTTTTGCAACTATATATAACTTGTTTCAAGACTTGAGTAAATTAGTACAAGAATGAGGAGAGTTGTCTTTCATGTTTTAAAATGAGTATAAGGGAACTAAGTATTCCCGATTATGTAATACTTTTACATTTAAAAGAGAGAAACATCAATTTCTAAATGAGTTTACAAGTTAAAAGGAGTTTCAGAGTATTACCTCTTTTAAGAGGATATTTTGAATAATTATCTCAAACTGAGTAAGAGCTATGTTTTAAAACATTTGAGCATGAGTTATATATATTATTTGGAGTAGTATTGAGCACTGATATGATATAGGGACGAGTTCAAACAACTCAAAGTCCTCATAAACCATGTATGCCAACATGGGTAAAGGGCCATACTTTTTATATGATTCCTTATTGCTTTAAGCATAGCTTAGTGGATCCACTTAGTTGAGGAGTTTTATACCCCTGAAAGGTATAGGACAGTTCTAACAACGTGGGAAAGACGTTGTATCATCACGTAGCTCATAGTGATGATTGTCGGTTAAAGAATCTCTCAAATAAGAGTAAAGAGTTTATTTATTATATTTTTATACATATTGAGTTTATATCTACTATTTTAAAAGCTTTATACAATGCATTCTTTTTCCTAGGGTTTACATTAAGTTGAGTTGAGTTGAGGTTAGTATGTCTATCCTTTCTGTCAGTTCAGCTATTTATTCATATGTTTTAGTTTTCCCATTACATGCTCGTATTTTCAATGTACTGATGTCATTCGACATGCATCTTTTCATGATGTAGATACAGGTGTTCAGGGTCATCAATAGGCGCTTCGTTGATCCTATTGTATTTCAGCTAACTTTGGTGAGTCTCCTTGCTTTTCCAGAGGGATTCACCTTATGGTTTTGTTCTTGTTAGGTCGTCAGGGGTCTTGTCCCGACATCCATTGTATTATGTAGAGACTTCATGGACAGTAGTAGTTGATGAGTTTTTTTTTCATTTTCCCTTATTGATGTTTTAAAGACTTGAGTTGAACATCTATGTTTATTTGAGTATTTCAGACAGTTTTGAGTTAAACTGCTTTATTAATAAGATCTTATGAGTTAATAATTGTGTTTGAGTTAATTAATATAAAAATTTTAAAAAGTATGTATGAAATATCTAGATGTCATAATTCACCTTTGAAATAATTAGATAGCAATTTTGAACCTTTTAAAGACAAAAGCATAAGAGCCATTAAGTTGAGTGGACATCAATAGTTAAGCCTGTTTTTTTATATATAAAAAATTCAATCCCCTTATTAAAAAAAACAGATTTATTGTTATTATTATTGTCATATTTCTAACCAAATATAGCTCAAATATTTTAGTTTCTTAATATATTATTTCAATATTTCAGATTTGTTAACAGTTTCAAAAAATATAAGGTATATATACACATGTTTATGTCATGCACACATGGTATACATTTTATTTTTGTACTTAGTTCTCTCTATACTAGATGTATTATTTTGTCATACACATCGTATTATTTTTTCCATATTTACAATCTCTTTTATTAGTGTTATCTTTTTTTATAGAGAAAAGACATAAAGTCACCATTGAAGTTGTCTCGTATTTTCAGAAAGACACCTTAACTTAACAACTGTCCTATTACCCCACTAAAGTTTTTAATATCTTTGTAAAAGAGTCATTTTGACCCATTTCCTCACCTGGGTTATAAACACGCACCACAGGCGCGTGAAGCAGTGTATTCACTGCGAATAACCAATTTACAAGTGACACGTGTCACTTGTTTTTTTTATTAATTAACTATTTTCTTCCTTTTCATCATCTTCCCCCAAAAGAAAGCTCAAAAAAGAGCCATTGGTGCCTCTCTTGACGGATGATTTCATCATCAACTTTGGTACTCTCTTTTACGAATTCATCATCTTTCCCAAGCGCAATAAGGTAAGAGTTTGTTTTCTCTTTTAATTTTCGATAGAAAAGGTTAATTTGAAGTTTTTCAAGGCTTAATATCTTCTTAGTTTCATTTAGTTTTGATTAATGAAGATATTTTTGTGATTAGGTTTTGAAGGAAAATGTCAAATGCAGTGTTTGAAATTAAGAAAGCTAAGAAATCAGCACAATATTTGAAATCACCACAATCGTTTGGATTGGGAGACAAAGAGACTCTGGAAAGTTGAGAAATAACAAAAGATGAAGACTTTTATTTTTGAAATGAATCGGGTCGTAGCGTGGGCATCACGCGCATTGTTCAAGGTGAGGAAATGGGTCAAAATGACCCTTTTACAAAGATATTAAAAACTTTAATGGAGTAATAGGACGGTTGCAAAGTTAAGGTGTCTTTTTGAAAATTTGGGACAACTTCAATGGTGACTTTATGTCTTTTCTCTTTTTTATAAATTGTAAATCCCTACACTTTAACATACACATTTTTTTTTTTTTGCTACATATATATGTATTGTCATTTTGTCCCTACATGTAAATAAAATAATAAGTACATATTTTACTTTATAATAAATATATATAAGATCACTAACTTTATATAATATTTTGAAGCTCCATTTCTATTGAATTGTTTGTTCAAATTATATTTATTATATATTGCTATATATTTACACCCCATCTATTATCTTTTTTTTTCATATATATATATATAAATTCTTATACCCTTTAAACTCAATATTTATGTATTTTCTTGCGATAATTATGTAAGTTCATTCACTTCATATGACCTTAAATATACATCTTCATTTTCTAATATATAAAATTTCCATACCTTTGTAGTTTATTTATGTTTTGTTTATTTTTATTGTACAATAAAGATATGGTTATTGAATTATTTATACATATTATTACTTCTTATTTAGAAATGAGACTTTTGATGTACGAACACCGCAACATGTTGTTGTACTAAAAGCAAAGTAAATTGTACAAATAGGGTTATACTTGTCACTGAATGGACATGTGGGTTGAAAAAGAAAAAAATTAGTGAGCATGTGTAGCAACTCTACAAATTCACACTATTTAATAGTTCCTGCCATTCACACGTGGATTCTTTTTTTTTTTTAGGTGATGCACTTTAATTTATAAAATCTGCTTTGAATTAAAGGTGACATTAAGGTGTCAAAATAAAGGGGCGGTGACATAAGTCTTAATTATTGAGTGTAGGTGATAATTATGTGATTAATGATTAAGGATTGTGGAGTTGCCCTCAAGTTTATAAGTTGGCAGTTTGGTCCATTGAATTAAATGAGGGGTAAAAGGGTAAATGACTAAAACCTAATTTAATCAATTTTGGTGAGAACTAAAACTGGAGGGAAGCCACCAGCGAGCTGTACCAAAAGGAGAAATAAAAGATTTTCCCCTGCCTCCCGCCGAATTCCTCTTCTGCTTCGTTCTTGCTTGCTTGCTTGCCTTTCTTCCCGTTCTCTTCATCTTCTTCATCTTCTTTTCGTACATTGTTGGTCTTGACTGCTAGTCCTTGAGCTTTCTTCTTCTTCTTAAATCAGATTTAGCTAATCTAATCAGTGGACCAGATTTTGTTCTGTATCAATTGAAATTACTTCATAAGTGATTGGAGTCACACACCATTGTTTTGGTAAGTAAAACTAATAGTTCTTTGAAATCATTCATCATTATCTAGGTACCTGTAATTTTTCAATAATTTGCATTCCCGTTTCCAACAGATGGCTATATATGTTGCAACAAAAAGGTTATTTCAATCGCAACAGAATAGACATATGTTGCAACATATAACTTACACAAGCTGCAACATATAACTTAGACATGTAGCAACATATGACTTACATGTGGCAACAGAATAGTCATATGTTGCAACATATGACTTGTACATTTTGTCACAACATGTGATTTATGTTTCGCAATAAAATAGTTATATGTAACAACATATGACTTACATTTCGCAATAGAATAGTCATATGTTGCGACATATAACTTACACATGTTGCCACATGTGATTTATTTATCACAACATAACAGTTATATGTAGCAACATATGACTTACATCTCGCCATAGAATAGCCATATGTAGCAACATATGACTTACACATGTTGCCTCAAGTGATTTATTTGTCACAACATAACAGTTATATGTAGCAACATATGACTTACATCTCGCCACAGAATAGTTATATGTAGCAACATATGACTTACACATTTCTTCATTAGTACTAATTATTTTTTTAATTAATTTCTTCAGGTACAATAAATGGAGGGATTATTTGTAGGTATTGATTGTCGTGGTGAATGGGTCGAGAAGAAAAATCGATACATTTGGCGTTGGAAGGATAGTTAGAAATGGGGAGGGTCGGTAGGGATGACTTTCGAAAGAAATATTTTGTATGATGATTTTATTTGGAAGGGTGCCAGAACCTCATTTGTTGGGAGAAAGACCAATTTATTGCATTGTTCATCAATTCTATCACTTTCGTTGTGAATTATGCAATTGTGATTTAGAAATAGATGAAGTAGTTAAATTTCTATATTAATTAAATTTTCATGTGTGGCAACATATATACATTTCTTGCAAACTCAAGGGGAAAAAGGTGGCCTTTTTGTGTTTTGTACTGATTTTTAAATTTATTCTTTATAAAATGTTTAATCTAAAAAAAATTGACATTTTTCCATTGCTAAATCGCTCAATTTATTGATTAACTCATCCTTGAAGTGACATATGTGGCAACATAAGCACGTTCTGTTGGAAAAATTGCAACAGACATGTCATATGTGGCAACATATGTATATCATAAAATGGTCTTTTGGGGGTTAATTCAATTAAATTGTCATCTAATTCAACATGTAACACTAATATATAGTCCTACAACATGCCTAAGTACAAAATTATAGTCTAATACAGCAATCTTCATCAATTATATCAATTATTTTTACAAAGACTATCATACCACTAGTTCATCATACAATGACCAAGTAACTTCATATGATAGTTATATAACACTTTTGTAAATCGTTGTTCCAAGTGTTATAACATATTTTTATTGCTTTATGGTCCAAAGTACTAAAATTTGGTTCAATTTGACATTTTTTCATTCCTAAATCGCTCAATTTATCAATTAACATATCCTTGAAGTGACATATGTGGCAACATATGCACGTTTTGTTGGAAAAATTGCGACAAACATATCATATGTGGTAACATATATATATCCTAAAATATGTTTTTTGGGGTTAATTCAATTAAATTGTCACATAATTCAACATGTAACACTAATATATAGTCCTACAACATGTTAAAGTACAAAATTATGGTCTAATACAACAACCTTCATCAATTCTATCAATTGTTTTTACAAAGACTATCATACCACTAGTTCACCATACAATGACCAAGTAACTCCATATGATAGTTATATAACACCTTTGTAAATCGTTGTTCCAAGTGTTATAACATATTTTTATTGCTTAACTATGGTTCAAAGTACTAAAATTTGATCCAATTTGACATTTTTTTCATTCCTAAATCGCTCAATTTATCTATTAAGTCATCTATGTAGTGACATATGTGGCAACATATGCACGTTCTGTTGAAAAAATTGCAACTGACATGTCATATCTGGCAACATAAGTATATCCTAAAATGGTCTTTTGGGGGTTAATTCAATTAAATTGTCACCTAATTCAACATGTAACACTAATAGATAGTCCTACAACATGTCTAAGTACAAAATTATGGTCTAATACAACAACCTTCATCAATTCTATCAATTATTTTTACAAAGACTATCATATCACTAGTCCATCATACAATGACCAAGTAACTCCATATGATAGTTATATAACACCCTTGTAAATCGTTATTTCATGTGTTATAGCATATTTTTATTGCTTAATTATGGTCCAAAGTACTAAACATATGTGGCAACATATACACGTTCTATTGGAAAAATTGTAACTGACATGTCATATCTGGCAACATATGTATATCCTAAAATGGTTTTTTGGGGGTTAATTCAATTAAATTGTCACCTAATTCAACATGTAACACTAATATATAGTCCTACAACATGTCTAAGTACAAATTATGGTCTGATACAACAACCTTCATTAATTCAATCAATTATTTTTACAAAGACTATCATACCACTAGTTCAGCATACAATGACCAAGTAACTTCATATGATAGTTATATAACACCCTTGTAAATCATTGTTCCAAGTGTTATAGCATATTTTTATTGCTTAATTATGGTCCAAAGTACTAAAATTTGGTCCAATTTGACATTTTTCCATTCCTAAATCGCTCAATCTATCGATTAAGCCATCCTTGAAGTGACATATGTGGCAAAGCACGTTCTGTTGGAAAAATTGCAATAGACATGTCATATGTGGCAACATATGTATATCCTAAAATATGCTTTTTGCGGTTAATTCAATTAAATTGTCACCTAAATCAACATGTAATACTAATATATAGTCCTACAACATGTCTAAGTATAAAATTATGGTCTAATACAACAACCTTCATCAATTCTATCAATTATTTTTACAAAGACTATCATACCATTAGTTCATCAATGACCAAGTAACTCCATATGATAGTTATATAACACCCTTGTAAATCATTGTTCCAAGTGTTATAGCATATTTTTATTGCTTAATTATGGTCCAATGTACTAAAATTTGGTCCAATTTGACATTTTTTTCATTCCTAAATCCCTCAATTTATCGATTAATCCATCCTTGAAGCGTCATATGTGGCAACATATGCACGTTCTGTTGGAAAAATTGCAACAGACATGTCATATGTGGAAACATATGTATATCATAAAATGTGTTTTTTTTGTTAAGCTTTCTGAAATTAGATAATATTTCCAAAGGAATAACAACCCAACCATCCTACAAACAAATAAGTGATAAATCCACTAAAAACGTCCTGATTTAATACTAGTAAGTATTTCAAAACCCTAATTAAATTTTACCTGTGAAGATATCAACGATAAACTAGAAATGATGAGGGAAACGAAGCCTTGTTGTAGAAGTGGATCTCAATAGATTACAACTGATGTTGTAGAAAATATCGCAACAATTTGATCTATGAAGGAATAATGGAACGAGAGAAAGGAAAGAAGAGAAAAGAAAATGGAAGTTAGTAAAAATAAATTAAATTTGGAATATGAAATGAAACGACCTTTTATAGAGGAGAGGAGAGAGGGAAAAATGAAGGGACGATTGTTTTAAACCTTTTTAATTGTTTTTTGTGAATTTTGACAATTCAAAGTGTGACATATGTTACCACATATATCCTTTTTGTTGGGGCACATACAGATAATTATGTGGTATTTCTTACAACAAAGGTTATATATGTTGGACAGACACCACATTTCTTCCTTTCCATCATAATTGACATTTGTTCCAACAAAATAAAAATAATAATAATAATAATAATCATTAATATTAATATTATCAGCAAAAATGAACAATTGGTGACAATCTAATGTTGCCACATATCTCATTTTTGTGACATATGTTACCACATATCTTCTTTCTGTGACATATGTTGCCACATATATCCTTTTTGTTGGGGAACATGCAGATAATTCTTTGGTGTTTTTTACAACAGAGGTTATATATGTTGCCACAGACACCACATTTCTTCCTTTTCATCATAATTGACATTTGTTCCAACAAAATAAT
>JAJOOR010016341.1:0-35263 GCA_036250505.1 Solanum acaule | reverse complement strand
GATTATGCTTATCGCTTATGGTCATTTTAATTGCTTCCGCGACCAAGGATGTGTAATGATATGCTATGAGGCTTGTTTGGGGTTCCTTCGGGTTCCCCATTCGCCGGTCACGTCTAGGCCCTAGGCTTGGGTCGTGACAATTTCCATCCTATTATTTAAGTTATATTTAAAATTTAGCCAGTATTACTAAACTTGGGATAAAACTTGTGTGCTCCTCTACTTCTTTTCTTCTATACTAATGCCTGGACACGTGCGTGTCCCATGTGAATTTTTATTACGGTTATAATTCTATGAAAATAGGTATGTAATGAGTAAAAAATGCAACAATTGCAAATAAATCTTTAAGAGTATGTCAAGAAATACCAAATAAGGGATGCATTTAAATATTTAAAATTAATTTCTTTTGGAAAAATTGTATGAAATAACAAACTGTTAATTCAAAATAAATATTATAACCACAGTTTCATTTAATTCTAATTCATAGCAAACACTTTGTCATTCGCCTCTCTACCCTGACTCCCGCTCGCCGCTCTCCTTTAATCTCGCTCGCCACTCTCGCTTTATATAAACACAAATGTATAAATTGTGTTTGTGTTTGTATAAAGCGAGAGAGAACTATAAATACAAATACATATATCTTCGTCCTATATATTTATAATCATATACAAATAACTAATCTTTCCCTTCCTAGTTCTCTTTTGCCTTTCTCTCTTTAGCTTTATACAAATTTGTATAATTTGTGTTTGTATAAAGCGAGAGAGATTTGATATACAAATACAACTGTTTAACTCAATTCAACTGTCACGAATTCAAATTTTATGCAGATATACAAAAACAAAGAACATATAGATACACACACACACAATTTTTATAGATACAAACACATGATTTATACAAATCGCCACGATTTATACAAATCATCACGATTTATACAAATCGGATGCTTACGATTTTATACAATCAGATGCTGCCTGCAATTTTATACAAATCTTATATGAAGCGCAAATAGCAAAACTGTAGCTATATAGTGCTAATATGATTTTTATGTTTGCTAAACCTAAAATTTACTCATTTCTTTTAAGCAACGAAGTGTAAATTCTAAATCTTGGTTAGCAATTAACAAACTTTCAATAAAGTCATAACTGACTAATTTGAGGTCAAATAGAGATACGACTATCAAAAATTTATAAAAAAATTAAATTAAAGAAGTCTAATAAAAAGCACACAAAAAGAAAAAAAAAATACAACATACACATTCTTTAATCTTAACAATATAGATGAAAAAAGAAATATAGAAACAACATATAATTTTTTGAGTTCTTGTGGATATCTTCTTTGATAACCAATCAAAATTCAAGAACCTTCTTCATCGAGTTAAACTAAAACATGAATCAAATAGTGCAACATCCCACCTTAGAAAGAGCTAAAAATAGAAAGAACTAATTTGAAAAGAGTCAAATCTGAAATTTTACAAGTTATGCTAGAGTTGTGAGTTTTGGGTCAACTTCAAACGACCATAACTTTCAATACAAGATGAGTTAGGTGGCCCATAAGATATCAAATTAAAGGTCTTGGAATCCTCTTTCCAACTCCACTGAGCTTGCTAATTTTCAAGCTTGTATGGGAGAGATATGCCCGTTTGAAGTCAAGCTGTCCAATTAAGAAAAGTTACCCGGATTTAAGAGGGGTATTTTGGTCTTTTCCTTACCCGATCAGCTTAAAACGACTTTTTGGTAATATTTAGGGGTCTATACTGATTTGGTTCAGTTTTAAAAATCCTAATTTACACTATGGTTTTGAGAGAAGTTCAAGTTAAGGAGAAAAGGAGAAAAGTCAAGACGTTCTTCAAGTTTTCTTGCGAATTGAAGGTCGTTTCGCCAAGGGTTTAATCCCTAAGGGCATCTCCAACCCACTGCACCAAATTTTACACCAAAAAGGAATATTTTTCTCTCTCTTCATTATTATATTATTATTTTTTATTTCATTTATATTTTTTTATTTCATAAAACAAATTCTTTCTAAAACATTCACCATATATAATTCATATTATTTTCTTTTAGTCGTTTAATATAAAATTATTTTATACCATAATTTTTTAAATAATATAAATTGCTAGCAAATAATATACATTATACATAATAATGGATAATACAAATAAAAGTGAAATCATTAATGAAATACAATTAAATAAACATTACATAATTGAATGTTTAAAATTACTATGTATTTTACATTTCAATTTTAATGTATGTCAAATATTACTTTGTTGAATGTTTATTATTTTCGGTTATTTTTAAGTACATTGTATTAATTTTTTAATAATTTATTGTAACGACCTGTTCCTGTCGTTATAGAAAAGCCAACGGGGAAAATTTTTGGACTGGAAAACTTTCACAGTAGCTTGGAATTTTCCAAACTAGTCTAGATTTGGATGAAAATCGGAGTCATTAAATTCTAGGGAAATCTAATAACAGTTGAGTGATCTAATTATGAATTTGATCACATGAGTAGATAGCTAAGACGTTAAAAAACCCATACGACTTTACGGAATTGAATTCGGGCGAGTAGAACTCTCGGAATTAATCTTAGCGTGAACGAGTATTTCTGAGTGTCATGGGATGAAGGTGTGTTGTGGAATGGTATTTTGGAATTCTTAAATCGACTCTCTGGTTCCGTGCAAGCCGCTAAGGCAGGATTATTCCCACCAGGGCGGGGCCACTGTAGCGGGGTAAATACCGCCATAGTGGGACAATCGCGATTTAAGTCGGAAATAAACCCAAAATGTGTTTGTTCTAAAACTTTTGTTCTTGATAGTAAAGAGACAAACCCAGGCGATTCTTGACAGTTTTCCACCATTCTTAAGGCTAAAGGTAAGGTTTTAAGTCCCCGAATCCATTTTTCGATCCGTAGATCGTAATCTAGTGAGTAATTTTCGATGGGAGAGGGTTTTGATCTAGGAATTATGGTGAAAAAAGCCCGAATCTGGGTATGGGGATCACGGGTTTAACCTAGGGTTGATTTTATTGATTATAATCCGGGTAATTAAGTCTTGTATATTGATCCTAGCATTATATTAATTGTTTGTAGACCAATAACAAGCGGAAAGAATTCGGAAATGGAAGGATCAAGTTTCTTAGGGGATTCAAGCTTTGTTCGAGGTAGGTGATGATAGTGATTTCATGATTGTGTGATATATGTTTTTTCTTGCTTCATTATAATACGTGCATGTATGTGAATGTTGCACTATTGATCACACTAATTGTACATGATGATAGATGAATGATGAATGCCATGAATCATGTCTTGATTGTATGATTATGAGAATGTACTTGGTGATTGTGATTGTTGCTTGTTGAATGGATCGGGTGTTGCTTTTCGACACACTAACTTGGATTGGTTGCCACGTTCCGACATAAATATGGGATCAGTTGCCACGTTTCGGCATAAACATTGGATCGGATACCACGTACCAATATGCTAACAGTTTGGGTTTGGGTTCCATGAGAGGATCATTGACTTGACATAATTGTATATCTTGAGAATTGTGAAATTGTATGTTGTTCGTAAATGATAATGATATTGTATATGTTTAGTGTATGCATGTTATTATTATGTTGTAATGGCTTATGTATGTTTCACTTAGTGGGATAGCCACGTGATCCTACTAGTACACTGTGGTTGTGTACTGATACTGCACTTGCTCTTTCTTTGTTGAGTATAGGGTATCTTTAGGTGGCTATTGACAGACCTTGCTTAGAAAATCCATGATCGTTCGAATTCAGGGGTGATCCAGTTCTTCTGGGCTGCCATGAGTTCTCTTTTTGTCTATGTCCACATTTCAGACTTAGACTAGTACTTTAGTTAGTCTTATGTTTAGTTTGGAGTTGTACCCTTCTTGTTTAGACTTATGGTTGAACCTTAGATGTTTTGGTATATTGACTTTCAGGTTCTAGGTGTTACTTCTGCAATGTTAGATTTGTTTAGTTGTTAGACTATTGTTTTGGAGTTTATGAGAACTCCCTATTCCTTTCCTTAGAATTTAACTTGCTTCCGTAACCTTAAATGCCTTAGTTTTTTGGTTCTTTGGTTAGCTAATTAGTATTAATGGTTCTCCCACCGGAGAGTTAGTGTGGGTGTCAATCACGATGGTCTGGGTTGTGACATTTATATGTTTGCATTTTTAATTTTTGTGAAGGTTAATTGTAGTTATATCCAATTATAATTTATCGTAGAATTAACATAAATTTAATTTTTATAAAAAAGTCATATATAGAAAATTAATTTATACAAAAAACTAACTTTTATATCTAAAATTAATATTATAAAAATATTACATAAAAAATAATTAAATATACAAGAGATTTAATTAAAACATACATTTTATTTATTGTTTAATTAAAAGTTTTGTATAATAAAATAATATTAAAATGTTCAACAAAGTGAATTGGTATGATGAATAGTGTTACACCAAATTTGGTGCAACACTATTCACACACCAAAATGGTGTAAAATTTGGTGTTGGGTTGGAGATGGTCTAAGAGGTATGTGAGTTCTCATACTATTGGGTTCGTTCACCCACACGCCAATCATGTTATTTTCAGCGAAGTTTCATTCTTGAAGTTGAAGAATTTGAGTTCTTTATTAGTTTCTTGAAGTATTGTTTCCGTTCCTGAATTAGGATGGGTTTGATGAGTTCTTAAGATAAATGTATGGAGTTTAAGAGTTGTTTTTGAGTAGATTCTTGTGTACTTTGGTTGGGTATTCGAATCTAAGTGACTGAGGAAGAAACCATTTGATTCTAGGTGAATTGGGGTTAGAAAACGAGTAAGAAATTTCGTCGGGCTGGCGTGCCGCCCCACCATAGTGCCAGAGAAGTGTGTCTGTAGGTTGGGGCCTGGCGCCCTGTGCCAGCTAGTGCACCCCAACCACTGGCATGTAGTTCAAGGGCTGCGCCCTGCGCCACTTAGTGCGCCAGGGTCGCCTGCCATCACCTTTTCTTCGTCATTTAGTCCGTCTGAGTTCTTTCAAAAAGGTACTTTTACTCTTCTTTGATTCTAAACACTCTAAACTACTTCTAAACATATATAAATCATCCATAACATGAGATCATAATCCTGGAATCCATAATTCAAATTCAAGGTAGAGCTAAGAGTCAAGTCTTGAGAGTTCTTCCGAGTCATTTAAATAAGTCTTTTACAATCGTTTTAAAACTTGTTTTTAAGACTTGGGCACTTGAGTTTGAGAAAGAATAGAGTTAAGTTCATTTTCTTTAAAATGATATAAGGGAACTAAGTATTCCCAAGAGTAAGTGTTTTCATATTTAAGATGAGAGGAAATACTGATTTCTAAAGAGTTTTTGTGCAGTTTTGAGTACCATCTCTTTTATGAGAAATATTTTTGAGTAATAATCTGAAACCACAAAAAGAGTTATGTTTTTAAACATATGAGCTAGTTACATTTTGGGAGTAGTATAGAGCACTGATATGGGACGAGTTCAGATAACTCAAAGTCTCCATAAATCATGTAGTCATACTTTAAAGATAATTCTTAGTGCTTTTTAGCGTAGACTAGTGGATCCACTTAATAGTAGGTCCTATACACAACAAAGTATAGGACAGTTCTGGCAGTGTGGGCTAGACGTTGTATCATCACATAACTCATAGTGATGGTTGTCGGTTAGAGAAACTCCCACAGAGTTATTTTGTATTCTTAATATACAAACTGAGTTATATTATATTTTCGAATACATTGTGTTTATATCTACTGTTTAAAATTTTTATTAATACTTGCATTATTGTCATTGCTTTTATACTAAATTGAGTTGAGTTGAGACGAGGTAAGTTGCTTCTTTAGTTCCTGTTCAAGCTTATGTCATGTTTTAGAATTCCCTTCACATGCTCGTACATTCCATGTACTGATGCAATTTGGCCTACATCTTTTATGATGCAGATACAGGTAACCAAGATCAGCATCCTGCGCTTCGTTGATCCAGTCGAGCTCAAGAGTTATTTGGTGAGCCTCTTTGCTTCTGGAGGATCCCTTTTTGTTATGTTTTAGTTATTTCAGTTGTTAGGATGATCAGGGGTCTTGTCCCGACATCCCTCATAGTATTAGAGGCTTCATAGATAGATAGACAATAGTTCATGAGTCTTGTTCATTTCAGTTGTTGTGTTCTCGACTTGAGTTGCCTCTTTGGCTAGTGAATGTTTATTCCTAAACTATTCTAAGTTGTCTAATTTGAGAATTTTTGAGTTAAAATCTTTCCTTTAAGTGTATTCTATGTTGAGTAAGTCTTCCTCTAAGAGTTAATCCAGGCCAAGAGTTCGCTTGGGGTCAACAATGGTTCTGAGTGCCAGTCGCATCGAGGGTATAGACTCAGGGCGTGACAAACTTGGTATAAGAGCACAGAGTTCAAAAGTCCTAGGATGTCTATGAAGCCATGTCTGTAGAGTCCTAGTTATCGGTGTGAAGCGCGTCACATCTATAATTAAAAGGTTGCGACATTTAGGAATTATCTCATTTCTTTCATACTCTTTTCATGCGATACAGTTCATCTCTATAAAGTTTCCTTCTAACTCATGCTTGCGCGTATCTTTCAGATCATTCCTCCACGAAAAGCTGTCCAAGGTCGTCCTGCTAGGAGAAACATTGATCCTTAGGATCAAGGGGTCCCCAATGCACCAGAAGTGCAACCCCAAGGAGAGGTCACTAATGCTGAGTTCCAGGAAGCTATCCGGATGTTGAACCAAGTTATGACCAATCAAGCTGGGCAACAAAGAGAGATTCGACAAGATGTAGTTGATACGTCGAGGATCCGTGAGTTCTTAAGGATGAATCCTCCCAACTTCACCGGTTTAAGTGTCATTGAGGATCCGGAAAACTTTGCAGAAGAGATACAAAAGGTTTTTTGAGGTTATGCTGGGCGAGTTGAACTAGCTGAATACCAACCGAATGGTATTGCTAGAGTATGGTTTGATGAATGGAAGAAGAGTAGAGCTGAGCATGCACCAATTGTGAGTTGAGCGGTGTTTGAGGAGGCCTTCTTGAGGCGTTTCTTTCCCCGTGAACTAAGAGAGACCAAGGTAAGAGAATTCCTCACTCTAAAGCAGGAATTTATGAGCGTACATGAGTACATCCTTGAGTTCACCCAACTGTCCCGTTATTCCCTAGTGATGGTTGCTGACATGAGGAGCAGGAAGAGTCTGTTTGTTGCTGGGTTGTCTCTTCTAACAAATAAAGAGGGCAAGACAACTATGCTGATAGGAGATATGGACATATCAAAGCTGATGATCTATGTGCAACAAGTTGAGGAAGATAAACCAAGACATAGAGAAGATTTCCGAAACAAGAAAGCTAAGACTGCAGGAAATGAGTCTAGACATCAGAAGAGTAATGCAAACCGGTCCTCTTTCCAACAAAAGCAAAAGGGACTTGCTCTATCATCTTCTAGTGCACCTGCACCAAGGAACATAAGTGAGATCAAGAATCAGAATTCATAGAATTTCAGATTAGAATGCACAGTCTCAAGGTATTGTGGCACAAAGAGGTAATTGGACTCCTACATGCGCTAAGTGTGGTAGGACCCACTTAGGAGTGTGTCGTGATGGCTCCACTGGATGTTTCAAGTGTGGTCAAAATGGTCACTTTATGAAAGAGTGTCCTAAGAACATGTAAGGTAATGTCAATGGGGGAAATATAACCCGATCTTATTCAGCGGCTCCACCAAATAGAAGAGCTGCACTTAGAGGAGCTACTTCAGGGACATTCGGAGGGGCAAATCATTTGTATGCAATCACCAGTCGCCAAGAGCAAGAGAAATCACCAGACGTTGTCACTGGTATAATCAAAGTCTTTAATTTTGATTTATATGCTTTGCTAGATCCAGGAGCGAGTCTATGTTTTGTGACTCCCTATATTGCCATGAATTTTTATATTCTTCCTGAGCAACTTCTTGAACCTTTCAGTGTTTCTACACCTGTTGGTAAGTCTATTCTAGCTAAGAGAGTTTATCGTGATTTTACCATTTTAGTCAATCACAAGGACACCATGGCTGACTTAATCGAGTTAGACATGGTAGATTTTGATGTTATTCTAGGTATGGACTGGCTTTATGCTTGTTATGCCTTAGTTGATTGTAGAACTCGAGTAGTTAAGTTCCAGTTTCTTAATGAGCCAGTTATTGAGTGGAGAGTAGTTCAAAAGTGCCTAAGGGTCGTTTTATTTCATACCTTAAGGCGAGAAAGCTAGTTTCCAAGGGGAGCATCTATCACTTAGTCCGAGTTAATGACTCTAGTGTTGAGACACCACCTATTCAATCAGTTCTAGTCGTGAGTGAATTTCTAGAGAGGTCTTTCCAGATGATCTTCCCAAAGTCCCTCCTGAGAGAGAAATAGACTTCGACATAGATATTCTTCATGATACTCATCCTCTCTCGATTCCGCCATATAGAATGGCACCAGTAGAGTTAAAAGAGTTAAAAGAGCAATTGAAAGACCTCATTGAGAAAGGTTTTATTCGACCAAGTGTCTCACCTTGGGGCGCTCCGGTCTTATTTGTGAGGGAAAAAAATAGTTCTCTTAGAATGTGCATAGATTACCGTCAGTTAAACAAGGTTACTATAAAGAATAAGTATCCTCTTCCAAGAATCGATGATCTTTTCGATCAACTTCAGGGTGCCACTTGTTTTTCTAAGATAGACCTCAAATCAGGCTATCATCAGTTGAGAGTAAGAGAATGTGATATCCCTAAGACAGCTTTCAGGACCGCTATGGTTATTACGAGTTTCTGGTCATGTCATTTGGTTTGACTAATGCTCCTGCAGCGTTCATGGACTTTATGAACAGAGTGTTTAAGCCTTATCTAGATATGTTTGTTATTGTATTCATTGATGACATTCTAATCTATTCGAGGAATGAGGAAGATCATGCTAATCATCTTGGAGTAATTCTTCAAACTCTAAGGGATAGAGAGTTGTATGTTAAATTCTCTAAGTATGAATTTTGGCTTGGGTCTGTGGCATTCTTAGGCCACATTGTTTCTAGTGATGGGATTCAAGTTGACACTCCAAAGATAAAGGTAGTGAAGAACTGTCCTAGACCTACATCTCCAATTGATATTAAAAGTTTCTTGGGATTGGCCGGTTATTATAAAAGGTTCGTCGAGGGGTTTTCATCTATTGCATCCCCGTTGACTAAGTTGACTCAGAAAATAGTTACATTTCAATGGTCTGAGGCTTGTGAGAAAAGCTTTTAGGAATTGAAAACTAGGTTGACTACTACCCAGTATTGACCTTACCAAAGGTACGCAAAGTTTTGTTGTTTATTGTGATGCGTCTAGAGTTAGACTGGTTGTGTATTGATGCAGAATGGCAAGGTTATAGCTTATACCTCCAAACAGCTTAAGATTCACGAGAGGAATTACCCAACCCATGATCTAGAGTTGGCTGCTGTAGTATTCGCTTTGAAAATATGGCGTTACTATCTTTATGGTGTTCATGTGGATGTGTTCACCGATCAGAAGAGTATTCAGTATGTATTCAGTCAGAATAAACTTAATCTCAGACAAAGGAGGTGGTTGGAGTTACTCAAGGATTTTGACATGAGTATTCTCTATCACCCAGGTAAGGCTAATGTTTTTGTTGATGCCTTGAGTAGGTTGTCTATGGGCAATATGGCCCATGTTGAGGAAGACAAGAAAGAGTTAGCCAAAGATGTGCACAGACTTGCACGATTGGGAGTTCAATTAATAGATTCCAATGAAGGAGGAGTGGTGGTGATGATGGGGGCTAAATCATCCCTAGTATCTGAAGTGAATGAGAAACAAGACCGAAACCCTATTTTGCTTGAATTAAAGGTGAATGTTCATAAGCAAAAAGTGATAGCTTTTGAACAAGGGGGAGATGGTGTATTGAGGTATCATGGTAGATTGTATGTACCAAGGGTGGATGACCTTCAAGAGAGGATCATGGATGAAGCTCATAGCTCCAGGTATTCTATCCATTCGGGTTCCCCAAAGATGTATCGTGACTTGAGAGAAGTCTATTGGTGGAGTAGTATGAAAAAGAGTATTACAGAGTTCGTTGATAAGTGCCTGAATTGTCAACAAGTCAAGGTGGAGCACCAAAGGCCCGATGGTATTTCTCAAAATATAGAGATTCCAGAATGAAAGTGGATATGATCAATATGGACTTTATTACTAGTGTGTCGCATTCTCGCAGACATCATGACTCTATTTGGGTGATTGTAGATCAAATGACTAAATCAACCCACTTTTTGCCAGTAAAGGCTACCCATTTAGCAGAGGATTATGCCATGTTATATCTTCAAGAGATAGTTAGACTTCATGGAGTTTCAGTGTCGATTATTTCAGATAGAGGTGCGCAATTCACCGCACAACTCTAGAAGTCTTTCCAGAATGGTTTGGGTTCGAAGGTGAACCTCAGTACTGCTTTTCATCCTTAGACTGATGGTCAAGCAAAGCGTACAATTTAGACTTTAGAGGATATGTTGAGGGCGTGCATGATCAATTTCAAAGGTAATTGGGATGATCACTAACATCTCATTGAGTTTGCTTACAACAACAATTATCACTCTAGCACCCAGGTGGCTCTTTATGAAGCTCTTTATGGGAGAAGATGTAGATCTCCTATTGGATGGTTTGAGGTTGGTGAAGCTGAGTTGATAGGACTAGACTTGGTTCATCAAGGTATGGAGAAAGTGAAGGTTATTCAAGAAAGGTTGAAAACAACGCAGAGCTATCAGAAATCCTATACTAATGTTAGGAGAAGAGACTTAGAGTTTGAAGTAGATGATTGGGTGTACTTGAAGGTTTCACCTATGAAGGGAGTTATGAGATTTGGTAAGAGGGAAAGCTTAGTCCCCGGTATATTGGTCCTTATAGGATATCCAAGAGGATTGACAATGTAGCTTATGAGTTGGATCTACCGCAAGAGTTAGTAGCACTCCATCCGGTGTTTCAGATTTCAATGTTGAAGAAGTGTATGGGCGATCCTTCACTCATTATACTGACTGAAAATATTGGTATTAAGGACAACCTATCTTATAAGGAGATTCCCGTACATATTCTAGATCGTTAGGTTAGCAAGTTGAGAACCAATGAGGTAGCATCAGTCAAGGTCCTATAGAGGAATCAGTTTGTTGAGGAAGCTACCTGGGAGACTTAGGAAGATATGAAGAAGAGATACCCACATCTCTTTGCTCCCGGAGAAGCTGCAAATCAAGGTACTAATTCTTTTTGTAGTACTCTTTAAGTTGATGTGATGTGTCATATATTGCATGTTGGATGTTTGAGCTACATGTTAGATGTTACACCTCATTTCTACTTAGAGAGATCTCATTCTAGTAAGAATGTTCACGAGGGGGATATATTGTAACATCCTACCTTAGAAAGAGCTAAAAATAGAAAGAACAAATTTGGAAAGAGCCAAATATGAAATTTTACAAGTTATGCTTAAGTTGTGAGTTTTGAGTCAACTTCAAATAATCATAACTTTCAGTACAGGATGAGTTAGGGGGACCATAAGATATCAAATGAAAGGTCTTGAAATCCTCTTTCCAACGCCACCAAGTTTGCTAATTTTTGACCTTGTATGAGATAGATATAACCCTTTGAAGTCAGGTTGTCCAGTTAAGGAAAGTTACTCGGATTTAAGAGGGGTATTTTGGTCTTTTCCTTACCCCATCAGCTTAAAACAAAATTTTGGTAATATTTAGGGGTCTAAACTGTTTTGGTTTAGTTTTACAAATCCTAATTTACGCTAGGGTTTTGAGAGAAGTTCAAGAAGAGGAGAAAAGGAGAAAAGTCAAGGCGTTCTTCAAGTTTTCTTGTGAATCGAAGGTCGTTTTGCCAAGGGTTTAATCCCTAAGAGGTATGTCAGTTTGGATTCGTTCACCCACACACCAATCATGTTATTTTCAGTGAAGTTTCGTTCTTGAAGTTGAAGAAGTTCTTGATTAGTTTCTTGAAGTATTGTTTTCGTTCTTGAATTAGAATGAGTTTGATGAGTTCTTGAGATAATTGTATAGAGCTTAAGAATTTTTTTTGAGTATATTCTTGTGTACTTTGGTTGGGTATTCAAATCTAAGTGATTGGGGAAGAAACCATTCGATTCTAGGCGAATTGGGGTTAAAAAATGAATAAGAATTATCATCGGGGTTTTCTGGGCAAAGGCTGGCGCCCCGCCCCACCATAGCGTCAGAGAAGTGTGTCTGTAGGTTGGGGCCTGACGTCAGTCAGTGCGCCCCAAACATTGGCCTGTAGTTCAAGGGTTGGCACCCTGCGCCACTCTGTGTGCTAGGGTCGCCTGCCCCCACCCTTTCTTCGTCATTTTGTCCGTTTGAGTTCTTTGTAAGGGTACCTTTACTCATCTTTGATTCTAAACACTCTAAACTACTTCTAAAAATCTAGAAATAATCCATAACATAATATCATAACCTTTGAATCCATAATTCAAATTCAAGGTACATCTAAGACTCAAGTCTTGAGAGTTCTTCCGAGTCATTTTAATAAGTCTTTTACAATCGTTTTAAAACCTTTTTTAAGACTTGAGCACTTCAGTTTGAGAAAAAGTAGAGTTGAGTTCATTTTCTTTAAAATGATATAAGAGAACTAAGTATTCCCAAGAGTAAGTGTTTTCATATTTAAGATGAGAGGAAACACCGATTTCCAAAAGAGTTTTTGAGCAGTTTTGAGTACCATCTCTTTTATGAGAAATATTTTTGAGTAATAATCTGAAATCACAAAAAGAGTTATGTTTTTAAACATATGAGCTAGTTACATTTTGGTAGTAGTATTGAGCACTGATATGGGGACGAATTCAGATAACTCAAAGTCTCCATAAATAATGTAGCCAACGTGGGTAGAAAGGGTCATACTTTTAAGATGATTCTTAGTGCTTTTTAGCATAGACTAGTGGATCCATTTAGTAATAGATCCTATACCCCAGGAAAGTATCGGACAGTTCTGGCAGCGTGGGCTAGACGATGTGTCATCACATAGCTCATAGTCATGGTTGTTAGTTAGAGAATCTCCGACAGAGTTATTTTGTATTCTTAATATACAAACTAAGTTATATTGTTATTTTTAATACATTGAGTTTATATCTACTATTTAAAAAAATTATTTATACCTGCATTATTGTCATTGTTTTTATGCTGAAATGAGTTGAGTTTGAGTTGAGTTGAGACGAGGTAAGTTGCTTCCTAAGTTCTAGTTCAATCTTATGTCGTGTTTTAGAATTCCCCTCACATGCTTGTACTGACGCCATTTGGCCTACATATTTTATGATGTAGATACATGTAACCAGGATCAGCATCCTGCGCTTCGTTGATCCAGTCGAGCTCAAGAGTTTCTTGGTGAGCCTCCTTGCTTTCGGAGGATCCCTTTTTGTTATGTGTCAGTTATTTCAGTAATTAAGATGATCGAGGGTCTTGTCCCCATATCCCTCATAGTATTAGAGGCTTCATATATAGATAGACTATCATGAGTTTTGTTCATTTCAGTTATTATGTTCTAGACTTGAGTTGCCTCATTGGCTAGTGAATGTTTATTTCTAAACTATTCTAAGTTGTCTAATTTGAGACTTTTTGAGTTAAAGCTTTCATTTGAGCTTATTCTATGTTGAGTAAGTCTTCAGCTAAGAGATAAGCCAGGCCAACGATTTGCTTGGAGCCAACAATGGTTCTCGAGTGCCAGTCACGTTCAGGGTGTAGGCTCGGAGCATGACAAATAGTTTAATAGTGATACAAATGTTTCTATACTTTAATTATGGATGAAAATTTCTCTTTAGATGGTGTGTTTAAAAATATTTTCTTGTTGAAAACTAACTTGGCTTTTTGTTAAATATATGTTTCAGACGTAGTGGTACTGAAGCTTTTTTCCCCCTATCTGTAATGACTCTACAGGACAAGTTGTACAGCAACAAGCGTAGTACCAGGTACAAACGAGTGCCACAATACCCGGACTAGTAGGTGGTCCCAGATGCAAAAGGGAAACATACTCTGCCAAAGATGATAGCAAAAGGGCAAGAGTAATAGCTTCTAGAGTAGTATAAGTAATGGCAGATTTCACTAAAGCAGGTAGGGATGAACTTGCTTTTCTTTTAGTTGGTTAGAATTAGATCTTGAGCCTCCATTTTCTTCCTTTTTCCTTTGTTTTGCCTCTTGTTATTCCCAGAAGAAGAGGAACACGTCCCTCTTGTGACCTGCAATTAGTTTATCTTTAATACAAAGTTCCTCTTGTTACAATTGGTGCTTTTTGTTCCTTCTTCTACCATGGGTGATGGTGCACATAACACCCGCCTCAAATTTCTTGATGAGGCTGTGAAACAACTTCAAGAACAATCTGCTAGCCACTCTAAACCCGTTGAATCCATCAACACTGCCTTACAAGAAATTGTAGCTCAACTGGATTCATTGCGTCCTTCGTCGCTGGTGCCATCTCTAGTCACGGGTAGCCCTTCTTCAGTTTTGGGTCAATCATCTGTGCCACTTCCACAAACTTTTTATCAGCATACTACCCCACCACCCACACTAAATAGGCAACCCCCAGTTCACCAGGTGCTTCCAGTTCCACCCCATGCTGTTATTCCATTTCGACATGATAAACCGACACCGATTGTCTTGGCTAAGTTTGATGGTAACAACGCAGAGAGATGGGCTTTCTAAGTTCATCAGTATTTTGACACTTACAATGTTCCAGATGAGCAACGTTTCAATGTATGCTCTTTCTTTCTTGAGGGAGATGCATGAGATTGGTATCAGTGGATGTACTGGAACCACAACTCTGTGGATGGGACCACTTTCTTAAGGCTCTTGTTACTCATTTTGGGTCTAAATCAATGGAGGCACCAGAAAACTTGTTGGCAAAACTACAGCTGAAAACTTCCGTTCGTGACTATCTTTCTCAATTTGAGAAACTGGCCAATCGTACCTCTGATGTATCACCGACGTTAATGAAACATTTTATTACCTCTGGACTTCACCCTGTTATCAAACCATATGTTCTGGATTTTTGACTCGTGGACCTCAATGAAGCAATTAGTTTGGCCATTTTGCAAGAGAAAAAAAAGTTGCCCTAAGCTGGGACAGTGACCCTACCCAACTATCTGTCAAAAATTCCTACTAGCCTATTTTCCTTCCACACCTCTCACAGCCCTAAAAATTCGATCCTTAATTCCAGCTCCTCAGCCTCGACTGCATCTATTCTAGGCATTGGTGTACATCGTTCAGAAAGCTAACGCCGTCAGAGCTTCAACAAAAATGTGAACTTAACTTTTGTTTCAATCGTGATGAAAAATATCACAAGGGTCACAAATGTTCATCCATTCCTCAACTCTTTTTACTTCTTACCGATGATGATACTACATATGACTCTCCTTCTAAATTGTCTCCATCCCCATCAGATTCACCACCTCGAGATACCACAATTGAAAACCCTTTTCTACTTAGCATCAGTTACCATGCCTTGTTTGGCGGCTCTCATCCCTCTACAATTCATGTCACTACATTTATCAACGGCCTTTCTATGCAAATTCTCCTTGACGAAGGTAGCACACACAATTTTATTCAGCCGCGTGCCGCCAAGGCACTCAAATTACTTGTAGAACCTTTTTCGGGGTTTTCAGTTATGGTCGGAATGGCCAAAAACTGCAATGTTTGGGTGTCGTTCGTGGTGTAGCACTCACCATTCATGGCTTCTCCTTTATCATGAACTTTTTTATTATTGATATGCATGGTTCAGATTTGGTCCTTGGAGTTGCTTGGTTGGCTACATTGGGTCCATGTTTGACTGACTATGTCAATCGTACTTTTGAGTTTACACTTGACGGGAAACATCACCGATGGCAAGGTGATCTTGCCTCCTCTCCTGCCCAAATTGATATGTCCACTCTCAGGCGTTTTACTAAGATAGATTCTATTTCCTATTTTCTCCGTCTAGATCTTCAATCTCCTACCCTCGTACCACCATGCCACCACCTCTCTGACTTAGCCACTCTTCTGAACTCATATTTGGAGATTTTTCAACTCCCGTCCTCTTTACCACCTCCATGACCACAAGCTCACCGCATTCCCCTCTTACCGGGAGCCAATCCTAGAAATGTCCGGCCATATCGTTACCCCTACTTCCAAAAAGTTGAAATTGAAAGACTTGTTTCTGAGATGCTCAAGTTAGGATTTATTCGTCCCAGCTCGAGTCCATATTCTTCACCAGTGTTGTTAGTGTGCAAGAAGGATGGTACTTGGAGATTTTGTGTCGATTATAGGGCTCTTAATCCTATTACTGTTAATGATAGATTTCCAATCCCAACAGTCGATGAGCTTTTTAACGAATTGCACAATGCTTGTGTATTCTTTAAGTTGGACTTACTAGCCGGATACCATCAAATTTGCCTCCATACCCCATATATAGAAAAGACCACATTTTGAACTCATGAGGGCCATTATCAGTTTACTGTGATGCCATTTGGTCTTTCAAATACTCCATCTACTTTTCAATCAACCATGAATTCCATTTTTAAGCCGTTTCTACGCCAATTTGTCCTTGTTTTCTTCGATGACATCCTGGTTTATATCACATCTTGACAGGATCACTTACAACACCTTAGATCAGTCTTTGATCTTCTCCGACAAAATTCTTTGGTGGTAAAGCAATAAAAATGCCTATTCGGGTAGTCTTCCATTTCTTACTTAGGTCATATTCTCTTTGAAAAAGGCTTACAAGTTGACACCAAGAATATTGTTGCTATCGTTTCTTGGCCTTTGCCTTCATCTATAAAGGATATCCGTGCCTTTCTGGGTTTAACTGGTTACTATCGTCGTTTTGTCAAAGGATATACCCAGTTAGCTTCACCCCTAACTGATCTTCTGAAAAATGACTCATTTGTGTGGTAAGATAAGGCCTCTGTTGCTTTTGCCAAATTGAAAGAGGCTTTTGACCTGTACCTATTTTATTCCTGCCTGATTTTTCCAAGTATTTTGTGGTAGAAACATATTCATCAGGTACTAGCATTGGTGCGGTTCTTTGCCAAGGCAGTCACCCTATCGCATTCTTCAGCCAAAAATTGTCCTCAAGGATGCAAGCAGCTTCTACTTACAATCGTGAAATATTTGCCATAACACATGTTGTTCAAAAGTGGCATCAATACTTATTGGGCCGTCGGTTCACCATTTTAACTTATCAACAACCTTTGAAATCCCTTATAAGTCAGGTTATCCAGACCCTGAACAATAACATTGGCTTAACAAATTAATTGGGTATGATTTTTGAGATACGCTTTCGCCCAGGCAAATTAAATTATGTTGCCTATGCTTTATCTAGAGTTCCTACCTGTTTTGCGTTATTGTTGGTCATTAGTGAAATATCTTTGGTTGACAAGCTTAAGGAGTTGAGCAAACCCAATAAGGAATTATTAGCTCTGCAGCAGAAATTGTTGAATGCTCCAGATTTTATGTCCTCGTTCTCCTTTGAGGAAGGTCTCCTCTTATTCAAGAATCGTCTGGTTATTCCCAAGGATGCATCTTTGCGTCTAATGTTATTGGAAGAATTTCATGCTTCCAAAATTGGAGGTCATGTTGGCGTCTCTGACACCTTTCATATATTATCTTATAATTTTATTGGGTTGGCATGCGATCTGATGTTAAGAAATTCGTCTCTAAATGTCAATTTTGTCAGCAAATGAAGGATGCACTACTGAAACCTGCGGGATTACTATCTCCCTTGCCGATTCCTTTTGAGATTTTTGCTGAAATTTCCATGGACTTTATTACAGGCCTTCCTCCATCTCAGGGGCGCACTGCGATCTTTGTAATTGTAGATAGATTATCAAAGTATGGACATTTTATTGTGATATCTGCCAATTTTACCAGTCAAATAGTAGAAAAAGTCTTTGTCCAAGAGTTTGTTTGGTTACATGGTTTTCCTACCAATATTGTATCTGATCCCGATCCGATTTTCATCTTCGAATTTTGGATGGAAATCAACAAACTCCAGGTAACTCATTTTTCCAAGAATTCTGCTTATCATCCAAAAACGAATGGCCAAACAGAGTCACTCAACAAATGCCTTGAAATGTATCTCCATTGTTTTGCTACAGATACTCCTTCTACATGGATTCCTCTTCTTCCCTAGGAGGAATTTTGGTACAATACTTTATACCAACACAACTCCAAGATGACTCCTTTTGAGGCAGTCTATGGCCGACCTCCTCCTACAGTCTATCATTTTGTGTTAGACAACATTTCAAACCCTACAGTTTCAGGTTCTTTGCGACAACGAGATGAAACATTGGCGGTGTTGAAATCCAATTTAAAATAGGCTCAAGATAGGATGAAGTTTCAAGCTGACAAAGGTCGTAGGGAGGTGATATTTGATATCAGCGGTTGGGTGTACGTCTGTCTTCGACGAAATAGACAGCTTTCAGTTCGTCTGCAACGTCGTTCCACATTGAGCAGGCATTTCTTTGGACCATTTCAGATCATTAAACGCATTGGTGATTTGGATTATAAACTCGATCTGCCACCATCTTCTCAAATATATCCTGTATTTCATGTTTCCGTGTTACATAAGTGTATCAGCAAGCCAACTAATAATATTACACCTATTGATTTGTTGGGCCAAACTCCCTCTGTCACACTTACTCCTGAAGATATTTTGAACAAGAGAAATGTCACCAAAGGAGCGCATCAGGTGCATCAATGCCTTGTCAAATGGGTAGGCTTGCCTATTGAAGATGCAACTTGGGAGGACTCATATACCCTCTTGCAGCAGTTTCCTCACTTGAACCTTGAGGACAAGGTTCTTCTCCATGAAGTCGACAATGTAATGACTCCACAGGACAAGTTGGACAACAACAAACGTAGTACCAGGTACAAACGAGTGCCACAATACCTGGAATAGTAATTGGTCCCAGATACAAAAGGGAAACAAAATGTGCCAAAGATGATAGCAAAAGGGCAAGAGTAATAGTTGCTAGAGTAGTATAAGTAGTGGCAGATTTCACTAAAGAAGGCAGGGATGAACTTGCTTTTCTTATAGTTGCTTAGAATTAGATCTGGAGCCTCCCTTTTCTCCCCTTTTTCCCTTGTTTTGCCTCTTTTTATTCCCAAAAAAAGAGGAACAGGTCCCTCTTGTGACTTGCAATTAGTTTATCTTTAATACAAAGTTCTTCTTGTTACACTATCACTACTACAGAAGTTCCTTTTGGCAACAATTATTCAAAGGCAATAAGCTAATTGTCATTAATTTATTTTTTATGTCAAAGTATCCTCAGCAAATTAACAATAGCTGGAAATAATAAACTTTTTCATGGCAATAGAAAGAAATAACCATTAATTACTAGAATTAATCTTCCCACCAACTCCTTTTAACTTTCCCTCCTTTAAACTTTAATGACATGTTCCCGTCGTTATAGAAAAAACCAACGGCAGGAAATCTGGGGCCGGAAAAACTTTTTCATAGTATTTGGATTTTCCCAACCTAGTCCAGATTTGGACGAAATCGGAGTCTTTGAGGTGTAGCGATATCTGGTAACAATCGGATGAATTATTTATGATTTTAATTACATGAGTAGTTAGATAACTCATTAAGGAATCCGTACGACTTTACGAAATTGAATTCAAGTGAGTAGAACTCCCGAAATTGATCTTAGCGTAAAGGGTATTTTCTGACCGTCGTTGGTTAGAGGTGTGTTGTGAAATGAGGATTTTGGAATTCTTTAATTAGTTCACTGCCTCGCGTAACCCGCTTTGGCGCTGGGTTTTGCCGCTCTGGAGGGGCACACTACAGCGGGGTGACGGCCACTATGGCGGGCTCGACGTGACTTAAGGTTGTTAATAAACCCCTAAACGACCTTATTTGGCACTTTTCGATTTTTAGAGCTAAGGAATGAACCCCAGGCGACTCCTACTCATTTTTCACCATTCTTGATGCTAAAGGTAAGCTTTTCACTCCCCGAATCCATTTTTCGATCTGTAGAACGTAATAGAATGGGTGAATATTGGTGGGGGAGGTTTTTTTTTTATCGATTCTATGGTGGAAACAACCCTAATTTGGATAATTGAGATCATGGGTTTGATCTAGGGTACATAGAATTGTTAGTAATTTGGGTAATTAGTGGTTGTTTATTGATTCCCGTATTATATTGATTGTTTGTAGACCAAGAACAAGCAGAATGAATCCGAAAAGGGAAGGATCAAGTTTCTTAGGGTTTCATGCTTGTTTCGAGGTAGGTGATGGTTGTGATTCTATGATTGTATGATGTATGTTTGTTCTTGCTTCATTATGATACTTGTATATGTATGAATGTTGCAATGTTGATCACACTTGTTGTAAATGAGATAGATGAATGATGATTGCCATGAAATCATGACTTCAATGTATGATCTTGCTGATATACTTGTGATTGTGATTGTGGTGTGTTTAATGGATCGGTTGCCACGTTCTGGCATAACTAACTTGGATCGGTTGCCACGTTCCGGCATAACTATGGGATCGGTTGCCACGTTACGGCATAATTATGGGATCGGATACCACGTTCCGGTATGCTAACTGTTTGGGTTTGGGTTCCATGAGAGGACCAATGATTTGATATAAAATGTGAAGTTGTTCGTTGTTTGTAAATGTTGATAATATTGTATATGTTGATATATATGCATGTGATTATAATGTTGTCTTGACTTGCTTATGTTGCACTTAGTGGAATAGCCATGTGATCCTACCAGTACATTGTGGTTGTGTACTAATACTGCACTTGCTCTTATTTTTGTTGAGTACATGGCATCTTCAAGCGGCTACTGACAAACCTCGCTTAGGAGATCAGTGATCGTTCGAATTCAATGGTGAGCCAATTCTTCCGGGCTGCCATGGAATTGTCATTCGTCTATGTCCACCATTTTCGGACTTAGACTTATGTTTTAGTTAGTTGATTAGTCCATTAGTTTGGGGTTGTATCCCTTCTTGTTTAGACTTGGTTAAGTGTTAGATGTTTTAGTACATTGACTTTCAGGTTCTAGGTTATTTCTTCCGCATTGTTAGTTTATCATTGTTAGACTTTTGTTAGAGTTTATGGGAAATCTATTTATTTCCCTAGTATTTAACTTGCTTCTGTAATTTAAATGTCTTAGTTTTGGTTTAATTGTTTGGTTCGGATTGTAGTAGTGGTTCTCCCACCGGAGAGTTAGTATGGGTGCCAATCACGACAGTCTGGGTCGTGACATAAACTTAGGCCCATCTTCTTTCCTCATCTCGGTACATTACTCAAATATCAAGCCCTACCTTCATCATATCTTATTCTGAAATCAAAGGCTAAATACCGAAGTCGTGAAAAATCCTAGGCTACATCTGAAACTTCTGTCTCAAATATTTTTTGATGGATTTAATCTTGAAAGAGTGAATTGACATATTTTTTGTAATTGGTTTGGTAAGATGTTTCTCACTTTCAATTCGTTAGATTTTTATCTCAAGTAGTTATGCACTATTACTAATTTATAGGGAAGACACATACTCACAGAATTTTCAATGTTATAATTCGTTGTTTGGCCAGATATTTTGATTTTAGGGTTTAGATGGCACTAAAGAAGGAAAATAATTTTGTTGATATTGATTCTATGGTAATTGCTGTGGTATTCTTCTATTATATCGTGTTTTGGTGATAATTTCTTTGCAGGATCAGAAAAGTTTACATGTAATTCTTGTTCTCTATTAAAGGTTTGTATTTTCCCTCTTATTAGACTTTTAACCCCTTTTTTGCTTTGTGATTGTTTGTTTTATATTCTGCATATAAGGGGTGTTGTCTAAGATCTTTTCACTCTTTATAATAGTTTGGATCTTTTAGGAACTAGATTTCTTACTAGAAAATGCAAGATCTCTGGTTTCAATGGTAATTATATAGGTACAAGTGTTGCCTCCAAAAGCATGCTAAATAATGAAATAACCTAAAGGTGGACTCACTTTTAAGTCCATTTTCATTATCTATGCCTGAATCGTAGATTCATTTCAGTAACTCAATGAACATGGTAATATGATTGTAATATTACTCATTAGTAGCTCCAGATCACTTGAAAGGGATAATTACATGAATCCATTGTAAAAGATAAATCACAATAAATGATATAAATCAAGTTTAATCCAAATTCAGCATAGAAATTATTTATTGTTTGTCTGTGTGTTTTTCCTTCTTTTTTATCAATTGATCTCATGTTGGTCATTAGGTTTAGGTAATAGTTAACCTTTTAAAATTTAAATGGTGAAATAAGTGAAGAGATACACTTATGTGACAACCCGATAAACTTTTTAAGATCTCCCAATTCTCGTGCATTTCCTTCCTTTAGATACTTCAAAATATTTTGATTATCCCACTTGTGAAATTATTAAGATGCAAATTATTGCAAAATGATACTGTCACACTTGGATTTCTAATTGGATTAAACTTATTCTGGATTGAAATTATAAAATCTTTTCATAGCTTCATTGTTTTAAAATATATCATTGTGAAGATATAAGCTATTTTTTGTTTTAAAAAGGCATGATTTAAAAACACTAAGCTTAATTTCAGTGCTTTAATTTTGTAATGAACCATCTCTAAAATCAAAATGACTTTATTTTAGTGTGTTTCACTTACCCTGTCTAGATCGTCCTATTAAAATTGAGAGGGATATTATTTTAGTTGTAATTTGAAGACAACTAATGTACTTTTTATATGCCTAAGAACCTACTATTTTTTATGTTACAACTATGCTATATGCTAGGACAACATTAACATGGTATCACAAGAAATCATGAACAAAAATATTTGAAATTTTGAGATTCATATTTTGATCATGATACTAGAGAAAAATATGTCATTTACTTGGACTTTTTTAGTCATGGCTGTATAAAATGTCTCACTTTATATATGTGAACAATAATAAATCGATTTCGACATCTCTATGTGTATAAAACTATTGTATTGATATTTTCCATCCCTCTCTTATTAAGTTGTCCGAACCTTTCTCTAATCACTCCACTTAGGATAACTTGTAACACCTTAGAAATAATCAACTAATTTGTGAAGTTAGCTTTAGAGATTGACATGTTACCTTTTTCCAAATTCTTATCATTCCCACCAGTTAATAAAATAATTCCTGCCTAGACTCTTATTATTTCTGACCAAAATATTGCATTGCGAAGGAATATCTTGTACTGATGTGTCCAAGTTGACTAAGGTTGTATCAATTACTGGAATGGGATTAACTATTCTTGAAATCTGATTATTCTTTACTGTTGTAGCCACCTCTAGATTAGAAAAAATCATTGTCTAGTTCATTACCTCTTCTTCATTAACTCCTGATTCATTCTCAGTTTTTTAAAATTCCTCGCGTCCATTGGAGCTGGTGTAGACTAATACACGAGAGACTACTAATTAATTGCTTATCGTCACACCTGGAGAAATTACACTCCCTTTTTGCCTATCTAGACACATTTATAAGATCGCCCTGATGTCCACTCATCCCAATTGCATTAGGCATAAGTTATGATTTTTCTCTTTAGGGATCTCTTTTGCTTGCTTAGTACTTTAGTTATTAATATGAGTCATTTTACTCATTTGAGGTTGACGACACCGACTGATATGTGCTTCATATGATCATACGAATGGATGACTGGCAATGATGAAATTCTTGGAAGATCACTCAATGATAATCATAATTCATCGTCATACCCTTCATATCATCCTCCATATCTATGTCACTTCATATTCCCCTTGGATATATAGTTCTGGATGTTATAGGTAACGAATTATATTTAGATATTCTCTTACGTGTTGTGTTATTTGAAACTTGATTAGTTTATATGTTAGTGTCTTTTTTTCACCCCTATCTAGTTTTGTTTATATGTTAGTTCAACCCATGGAACCTTGGGGCTTAAGCTTTACTCATGTTGATGTTAGACAAGTTCTTTCCATCACAGATAAAGAAAGATATTCTCCTAAGAAGATGAGGGAGGCCTATTGTCCCCGACAAAGGCTGTACGCTTTTCAATTAGTGGAATTTTGATACTGATATATATGCGCATGAAAGTTGTGGGGACATAGGAAATAAGTGACGCACAAGTTATGTTATCTTCATTTGAAAATGCGAGAATTACTTCTTGTATTAAAATAGTTCAATTTTTTTTACTTTGTGTTGTTGGAGACCTATAGAGTAAGGCTGCAGTTTTGATCGCGTCATAAGATTTTTGAAGTCACTTTGCTTAACTTGAATTATATATGATAAATTTTCTAATTCTATTTTTTTAATGACCTTCAGTGTTGTTTCAGTTCAAAGCAACATCATTTTTGGTGCATCAGTTTTCTATATCGACAAAGAGCTTTGAAATCCTCTATTAAAAGAAGTCATAATTTACAAGTTATTATTAGATGATAGTTCTCCCAGACACAAATACTGAGATAGTTTCTCTCTCCTACTTCCTAGGAGGGTAGAACCAAACCCATGGTCTGAACATCTATGACATGGGAAAAAAATTGCTTCCTTTTTGAGTTTGTCTCCAGGGAAGCTGCAGAACATGTACTCAGAGGTAGCTGGTCGTGGAAGAACAGAGCTTGCATCTCCAATGGTGGACACCAATTGTAGGTGCTATCCAATCTAAAGCAGCCATCAAGCAGACTTGGGTCAGACTGGTAGGTTTACCCCTGCACTTGTGGTCAAATAGGTCTTTAAGGCGGTAGGAGAATATTGTGGAGGATGGATAAGGACGGAGGAGGAGACACAACTCCGAAATCACCTAAAATGGGTGAGAATTCTAGTGAAGGGTGGGGGAAATAGCATTCCAAATGAAGTGAGAATCGAATTCGAAGGAATAGGGTATATCATCCAAATTTTGGTTTGAGGCACTAGTGAAATTCTATGCTGGAGAAGAGAAAGAGATTGTCGGACCGGCTGTTGTGGGTAATTCTTTGAACCAACGAACAATACTAGGCTTTGAAACACCTTTTCCTGCACCGGAAACAGTTGTATAGACAGCGGAGCACGTGGGTTGCTCAAATCTTTTTGAAAAGCAAATCCAAATACGTAACTGGTCACGTGAATGCCCTTTTAAAAATTCAAAAAAAGGTCAAACAAGATTTGAGCTTGGACCCGCTAGCCCATTCCAGCATAAATTATTTAAAAACAAGTGGGCCTAAAGCAAAAAAGATATCAGACCCATTCAAAATTGAGATTGAAGCAAACATAACAACACCAAGGGTGATTGAAGCTGAATTAATACTCAATCCAGGAACCTTTGTTGAGGCATGCAATGATCGAGTTGCGACAAAAGAGCAAGTTCATAATAATGCAATATCTATTATCCATACGGAGAACAAAGAAAATATGGAGATACACACATGGGGCTATTTACAATTGAAAAAGAAGGAGGAAGGGAACGACACATTAGAGGATATTCTACCTCTTAATTCAACAAAAGACGAAGGCATAATGTACCCCGAAAACATGATCCCCATTTGGGTCCAGCAGAACATAATCAAATTAAGGAATTTGGAGTTCACTTTCAAGGCTGTGAGGAGGTAGCCTTGAACCTATTCATGAAAATTGATGGCAAAAGACAAGTAACAGGAGAGGCTCCAGGTGCCATAGTGCTAGTGACTCCAAAAGAGAAGATTCCAAAGGAGCTTAAAAATCTGGAACCAAGCAACACTTTCATTAGTTTTGGAACAAAAAGCAAAGGGGGATGTTTCATGAATAACCTTAATGAAGGTTAACATAGTGTCATGGAATGTGAGAGGCCTCAATGATCCTAGGAAAAGGTTATTGATTAAGAACATGTTACATATATGGAGAGCAGATGTATATTGTTTTCAAGAATCTAAATTAAAAGGTGACATAAGGGAGACAATCAAAGAGCTTTAGGCCAACAGGAGGGGGAAATTTGCATAGTTGAAAGCCAGAATCACTAAAGGAGGCATTATCATTCTATGAGACACTAGTATATGGGAGGGAGAAGTTTGTGAGGTAGGGGATTATTGCATTACTGTTAGATTCCTGGGCAAAGCGCAGGATTTTAGCTAACACCTATGAATTTATGCTCCAAACAACAGAGAGGAAAGGGAAGAGGTATGGTGGGAGCTGGGAGCAGTAAAGGGCCTATTTGATGGCCCTTGGGTGATTGTTGGGACTTTAATGTTGTAAGGTTCCCTTCCGAGAAGAAGAATTGCATCAGAATCACTAAAGCCATGGAGGATTTCTTAGACTTTATTGAGGATATGGAACTAGAAGATCCACCTCTCATAAGGGGCAGTTTTACATGGAGAAAAGGAGACAACTACGATACAACTACAAGACTGGATAGGTTCCTATTCTCAGAAGAATGAGAAGTATCTCTCACGAAAATCAAGCAAACTATTATGCCTAGAGTGACTTCTGATCATAATCCTTTGCTAATAGAATGTGGAAACTTGGAGAGGTCTTTGTCCTATTTTAAATTCAAAAATTGGTGGTTGCAAACTGAGAATTTTAATGAGAGAATTAAGGGGTGGTGGGATTCTGAAATTTTTATAGGAAGACCAGACTACATTTTAGCTTGCAAATTGAAATCCCTTAAAGTGAAGTTAAAAGAATGGAGTAGAACTGTTCAACAAAATCTAGGTCTACAAAAACAGAACATTTTAAACCAACTTTATGATTTAGATGTGATCCAGGATCACAAACGCTTGTCTGATGATGAGTCATTTTTTAGAGTTGTTCTGACAATAGAGTTTGAGGAGGTGGCAAAAAAGGAGGAAGTGGCATGGAGGCAAAGATCCAGGGCTATATGGCTGAAAGATGGGGATAAAAATACAAAATTCTTCCACAAAACAGTTAAGTGCCACAAGAGATACAATAACATTGATAGTCTTCTGATCAATAGAGCTAATGTATCTGAACCAACAATGATTAGGGAGGAGATCATAGGTTTATACCAAAACCTCTACAAAGAGAATGAACACTGGAGACCTCATTTCAACCCCACATCAAGCTACTTTGAATGAAGAAGATAATTTAATGTAGCAAAGTTAGTTTGGAGAACAAGAGATCAAATAATGTGTGTTTGCTTGTGCAGGAGATAAGGCTCCTGGCCCAGATGGCTTCACTATGGAACTTTTCATACAGTTTTGGGAGGTGGTGAAGGCGAATGTGATAGCAACCATTCAGAACTTCCATAGTCAAGGCTACTTTGAAAAAAGCTTTAATGCTACTTTCATAGCTTTGATCCCAAAAAAATGGGTGCATCAAAATTGAAGGATTTCAGGCCCATAAGCCTGATTGCCAGTGTCTATAAGATCATATCCAAGCTACTAACAAAAAGACTTAAGAAAGTGATGTCTAAGCTGGTGGATAAACATCAAATGACTTTCATTAAGGGTAGGCAGATTATGGATGTCATACTTATTGCTAATGAATGTCTGGATGTGAGGAATTTAAATAAAGTCCCTGGGGTCCTATGTAAGTTGGACATAGAAAAGGCACGTGATCACCTCAATTGGAACTTTCTGTGGAGTACACTTGTGAGGATGGGTTTTGGAAATAAGTGGATAAACTGGTCAAAATACGGTGTGAGTACAATAAAATTCTCAGTATTAATTAAGGCAGGGGGACCCCATTTCCCCTTTCCGCTTGATACTGTCTATGGGTGGATTGAGTGATATGTTGAAAATGACACAGTCAAATAACATGATCAAGGGGTTCGGGATGAATGACAATGACATTCTGGGCTTAAATATCTCCCATCTACAATATGTTGATGACACCTTAGTGTTCTGTGGGGCAGAGAAAGAGCAACTGAAGTATCTAAGGGTCATTTTTGTTTTGTTTGAAGCTGTTTCACGATTGCACATAAACTGGGGCAAAAGTTTTGTCTACCCAGTGAATGAAGTTCCAGACATCAACAATTTGGCTGATATTCTAGGAGGTAAAGTGGGAGAACTGCCTATTACCTACTTAGGGATGCCTTTCGGGGCAATAAGTAAGTCAAGGAACATATAGAATTCAGTGGTGGAAAAGTGTGAAAAAAGGTTGGTAAATTGGAGAGGCTAATACCTATCTTTGGGTGGAAGACTGATCCTAATTAATAGTGTGTTTGATGCTATGCCAACTTATATATGATGTCTTTATTTCCTTTGCCAGGAAATGTCTTAGAGAAGCTAGACTCCATTCGGAGGAATTTTTTATGGCAAGGAAATGGAGAGGGGGAAAAAAAGTATCACTTGGTGAAATGGGATGTTGTGACCAACAATAAAAAAGAAGGGGTAATGGGCATAAAGAACCTCAAAGTACAGAATCAAAGTCTCTTATTGAAGTGGATATGGAGGTTTGTCTCAGGGAAACAAGGTTTGTGGAAAGATGCTATAGTTTTCAGATACAGAATGGAAGACTTATGGATCACTAAGCAAGTTAGAAGCCCTTATGGGGTAGGTCTATAGAGAGCAATCAGGAATCAGTGGCCTAAAATGTGGGGAAACTCAAGAATTGTAATAGGAAATGGAAAAAGGACATCATTTTGGAATGATATGTGGGTTGGTCAGTATCCCTTAAAACAGTTGTACCCGGTGATCTATAATTTGAAGATGTCAGGGACAACCAAGGATGGAACCTCTCTTTCAGGAGAATGTTGAATGACTGGGTGTTTGACAGCCTAACATATTTCTACAATACTCTGGAGCAGGCCATTAACTGTCACGACCCAGACCGTCATGAGTGGCACCCACACTAACCCCTCAGTGGGAGAACCATTACTACAACCCAAACTAACAAACTTAACCATAACTAAGGTATTTAAAGTTACGGAAGCAGGTTTAAATGCTAAGGAAAAGAAACAGAGAGTTCCCATAAACTCCAAACCAAAGTCTAATCAAAACAAATGTGGAATAATACCTAGAACTTGAAAGTCAATGTACCAAAACATCTAAAGTTCAATAAGTCTAAGAAAATGGGTACAACCCAACTAAACATAAGAAATCCTAATGCACTAGTCTATGTCCGAAATGGGGACATAAACGAAGAGAACTCATGGCAGCCCGAAAGAACTAGCTCACCCTTGAATTCGATGACGATCACTGATCTTCTAACCGAGGTCTGTCAATAATCGCCGAAAGATGTCATGTACTCAACAAAGAAAGAGCAAGTGCAGTATCAGTACACAACCACAATGTACTAGTAGGGTCATGCGGCTAGCCCACTAAGTGCAACATACATAAGCCATTACAACATAATAATAACATGCATACACCGAACATATACAATATCAATATCATTTACGAATAACGTTCAAGTTCACAATTCTCAAATTACACAGTTATGTCAAGTCAATGGTCCTCTCAGGAACCCACACCCAAACTGTTAGTGCACCAGTACGTGGTACCCGTTCCAATATTTATGCCGGTACATGGCAACTAATCCCAGTTAGTGCGTCTGAACGCAACACCCGATCCATTCAACAAGCCACAATCACAATCACAAGCACAATCACAATCACAAGCATATTCTCATAATCATACAATCAAGTCATGATTCATGGCATTCAATCATTCAACTATCCTCATTTATGATTTGTGTGATCAATAATGCAACATTCGCACACATACATGCATCATAATGAAGCAAGAACAAACATATATCACACAACATGAAATCACAACCATCACCTACCTCGAACAAAGCTTGAAAAGTGCAGAATAAAATGTTTTTGGGGTTTATTTCTGACTTAAGTCGCGTATGTCCAGCCATAGCGGTCCTCACCCTGCTACAGCAACCCCGCCCTGGCAGAAAAATCCCATCTTAGCGGCTTGCACAGAAATAGTGAGAAAATTTAAGAATTAAAAACCCCCAATTTCACAACACACCTTCAACCAATGACACTCAGAAACTACCCGCTCACACTAAGATCAGTTTCAGGAGTTCTACTCACCCGAATTCAATTCCATAAAGTCGTATAGATTCCTTAATGTCTTAGCTATCTAATAATGTGATCAAAATCATAATTAGATCACCCAATTATTACCAAATTTCCCTAGACCTTACTGACTCCAATTTCGTCCGGATCTAGACTAGGTTGGAAAATTCCAAGTTACTACGAAATGTTTTCCCACCCAAAAAAATTTTCCTGTTGGCTTTTCTATAACGACAAGAACAAGTCGTTACATTAAATTTCAACCTAATGAATATAATCTACACTGGTTAAGGGCCAATAATGGGAAATTCACAGTAAAATCAACTTGCATACACCTTGATACCATGGCGTTGGAAGATGATATGGAAAGTTAAAGTACCTCACAAAGTGGCTTGTTTCACCTGGTTAGTAGCCAGGCAAGAAGTACTAACTCAGGGCAATCTAATGAAAAGGGGAAGACAATTATGTTCCAGGTGTTTTTTTTTGTGATAGAGAAATAGAGCCAACAAACCATCTCTTCATCCATTGTAGAGTAATAGAGAAACTATGGCAACTGTTTTTTAACTTTAGGGGTATCAGTTGGTCCATGCCAAGGCATACCTCCGAAGCTCTAACATGATGGAATAGAGAAGGAAATATGTCTGGCCACAAAGAGAGATGGAAGATTGTCCCTGTTTGCATCTGGTGGACAATATGGAGGGAAAGGAACCATAGATGTTTTGAAAACAAGAGCATCCATTTCCAAAGTCTAAAGTTGAATTGTCTCATAACCTCTTTTTTTTTGTGTAACTATGTACTCCCCAAAGAGGTGGAGGATATTACTCAGTTTTCTAGATAGTTTAGGAAGGATATACACTATTGGTGTATTTTGTCTATAAAATGTTAACCTTCTAAAAAAAAGAGCTTCAAAATCCTGTATGTTCTTCCATTCCAATAAATAAAATGTTCATTTATAGGTTATCAATAGATTAATCACCGTCTAGCTTGTTTTTCATCTCATCTTATTATTGTAACATCTCGCTAATTGAAAGAAACTAGAAAGAGTTAGAATTGGAAATAGTCATTTTAGGAAAGAATGAAAAATCTAGAAATTTGTTAAGTTATGTTAAGTTTGGGTTTTTAGTGAACTTCAAACGACCATAACTCCTAGCTCAGGATGAGTTAGGTGTGCTTCAAGATACCACAAGAAAGATATTGAAATTAGCTTTCCAACGCCGCCAAGTTTGCACAATTTTGAGTTCGTATGAGTGAGATATGCCCATCGGAAGTTGGGTTGTTCAATTAAGGAAAGTCCAATCCGGATTTTTAAAGGGTAGTTTGGTCTTTTCCTTTCCCAATTGTTTTATTTCGTTTTTGGTAATTAAGTTAGGGTCTAATCTGAATTAGATCAGTTACGCTTTTACCAAAATACGCTAGGGCTTGGAGAAAAGAGAAAAGAGGAGAAAGGAGAAGAAAAGTTCATAGTTCGTCGAGTTCTTGGAGATTTTCGTGTGGATTTCGCCAAGGGTTAATCCCTACAATGTATGTGAGACTTTCATAGCGTTGAGTTCATTCACCCACGCGCCAAACATGTTTAGTTTAGTGAAATTCGTTCTAAAAAGGTTGAAAGTTTGATGATCTTGATATGTATTCTTGAATTTGTTTTCGTTCTTGAATTGGGCTGAATTGAGAAGTTTCTGAGATCTTTACGTCGAGTGTTACATTTGTTTTAAGTTAGGTTGATGGGTACATATTGGGCGAATCTGGGCAGTGGGGCCACGTCGCGGACCTACTCCTCAGATTTGAGAAAAATCTCTTCGCGTCACGGAGCGATCACGGAACATTTTGCCTCAAAAGTTATTTTCGCAACCAAATAATTAAATACATCACCGCGTCGTAAACCTGCTTTTAGACAGTGATTTCTTGATCTTTTCTCACATTTAGCTATCTAAAAACACTCCTAAACATCATTAGATCTTTCCTATCACAAATCACAATACTTGAATCCATAATACAATTCAAGAAAAGATAAGAGTCAAGTCAAGAGAAGTTAAGAGTCAAGTTAAGAGAAGTTCATAAAGTTTTCAAAAGTCTTTCACAAACGTTTTTAACTTTGTTTTAAGACTTGAGTTTTGAGTTGAGTAAAGTGTAAAGTTTGAAGTTCATTTCTTCAAAAGAGTATATTGGGACTATGTATTCCCAAAAAGTAAAATGTTTTCACATTTAAATAAGAAAGGAAACCTTGATTTCCAAAAGAGCCTTTGATCTAGTTTTCAGTTAAAGATTAAAATGTTTTCACATTTAAAGAAGAAAGGACACCTTGATTTCCAAAAGAGCCTTTGAGCTAGTTTTCAGTTAAAGAGTAAATGTTTTCACATTTGAGCAAGAAATGGAACATCAATTCCAAGAGAGCTTTTAAGTTAAGTTTTGAGTAATTATCTCAAATCAAAGAAAAAGTTATTCTTTTTAAAATATGAGTTGAGTATTTTGGGAGTAGTATTGAGCACCGATATGGGGACGAGTTTGAGTTCAGATAGCTCACGTCTCCATAAACTATGTAGCCATCATGGGTAGTAAAAGGACCATACTTTTTAGATGACTCCTTAGGTGCTTTTTAGCATAGACTAGTGGATCCACTTAGTTAAGGTGTTCTATATAACGGCAAAGTATAGGACAATTCTGGTAGCGTGGGCAAGACGTTTTATCACCACTTAGGCTTATAGTGGTGGTTGTCAGTTAGAGAAACTCCCACAAAAACTATATTACTTTATTATATGAGTAAAGTTGATTTTTTTATTGCATTTTCTTTAACGAACTAAGTTGTTTTGTACTGTTTTAAAGGCTTTCTATATATTGCTTTATATTGAGTTAAGTTGTTCATTAGTTGAGTAAAGCCAAGATAAATGTTTCTTTCTGTTCCTTTCAAGCTTATGTCTTATTTTTTATTTCCCCTCGCATACTCGTACATTCAATGTACTGATGTCATTTGTCATGCATCTTTTTATGTTGCAGACACGGGTAACCAGGATCAGCATCCAGCGCATCGTTAATCAGTTGAGCACTCAGAGTCTTATAGTGAGCCTCTTTGCTTCTGGAGGACCCCTTTTATTGCTTTCAGTACTTTAGTTCATTAGGATGTCGTGGGTCTTGTCCCGATATCCATCTCAGTTGTTAGAGGCTTCATAGATAGACAATCAGTTAGTTCATTTGTCTTTACTTTGTTATTGGCTTATGTTCATATTTGAGTTGCCACTTTTGCTAAGTTAAATTTTTATTTCTAAAACATTATAGGTTTAGTTTGAGACAGTTGAGTTATCTTGCATTTGATTACTTTTCTTGATGCTTAAAGTCTTCCGCTTTGTAAGTAAGTCAGGCGAAGGGTTCGCTTGGGCTGGCAATGGTTCTCGAGTGCCAGTCCTGCCCTGGGTGTAGGCTCGTGGCATGACAAACTTGGTATCAGAGCCCAGATTTCAAGAGTCTTAAGGAGTCTATGAAGCCGTATCTTTAGAGTCCTAGTTATCGGTGTGAAGCGCGCCACATCTATAATTAGGAGGCTGCAACATCTAGGAATTTCCTTCGCTTTTTTCATACTGATTTCGTGCGATAGAGTTCATCTCTATACGGTTTCTTTCTAACTCGTGCTTGCGCGTAACCGATTGTGAACTGGGCTATGTTTGAGAATGCCTTCATGGGACGTTTTTTTCCCCATGAGCTAAGACAGGAAAAGGTAAGAGAGTTTCTCACCCTTAAGCAGGATTCTTTGAGAGTTCATGAGTATGGGCTGAAGTTCACCCAACTTTCCCGCTATGATCCGAGATGGTTGCGGATATAAGGAGCAAGATGAGTTTATTCGTTGTTGGATTGTCTCGTCTGTCAAGTAAGAAAGGTAAAGCAGCCATGCTAGTAGGTGACATGGACATAGCAAGGCTGATGATCCATGTGCAACAAGTTGAGAGGACAAGCTGAGGGATAGCAAAGAGTTTAAGAATAAGAGGGCTAAGACATCAGGGAATGAGTCTGTGCAGCAAAAGAGTAATGCGAACTGATCTTCTTTCCAACATAAGCATAAGGGACCTGCTCCATTATCTGTTAGTGCACCTGCACCAAAG
Source organism: Solanum acaule (assembly GCA_036250505.1). Classification (NCBI taxonomy): domain Eukaryota; kingdom Viridiplantae; phylum Streptophyta; class Magnoliopsida; order Solanales; family Solanaceae; genus Solanum; species Solanum acaule. The sequence goes on along the minus strand of JAJOOR010016341.1, from coordinate 1,262 downwards.
AAACAAATGTGAGTACAATAGTCAGAATTCCCAGAATTTCAGAGTTAGACCTGTACAGTCGCAAGGTAGTATGGCACAATGGGGTACTAAGATTCCTGCATGTGCTAAGTGTAGTAGGAACCACTTAGGGATATGTCATGATGGCTCTACTGGATGTTTCAAGTGTGGCCAGAATGGTCATTTCATGCGAGAATGTCCAAAGAACTAGCAGGGTATAGGTGATGGGAATCATGGGAATAAAGCCCAATCTTCATCAGTTGCTCCACCAGACAGGGCTGCACCTCAAGGAGCTACTTACGATACTGGCTGAGGAGCAAACCGCCTTTATGCGATCACTAGTCACCAAAAGCAAGAGGACTCTCCAGATTTTGTCACTTGTATGATTCAAGTCTTTAACTTTAATGTTTATGCTTTGCTAGACCCAGGAGTGAGTTTATCTTTTGTAACCTCGTATGTTGCGATGAATTTTGATATTATTCCTGAGCAACTTAGTGAACCCTTCAGTATTTCTACACATGTTGGTGAGTCTCTCTAGCAGAGAGAGTCTATCGTGATTGTCCTATTTTCATCAATCACAAGAGTACCATGGCTGATTTAGTTAAGTTAGACATGGTAGATTTTGATGTCATTCTAGGTATGGGCTGGCTTCATGCATGTTATGTATCAATAGATTGTAGAACTCGAGTTGTCAAGTTCCAGTTTCCTAATGAGCAAGTTATAGAGTGGAGAAGTAGTTTAGCAATGCCTAAGGGTCGTTTTATTTCGTACCTTAAGGAAAGAAAGTTAGTTTCCAAGGGGTGTTTCTATCACTTAGTCCAAGTTAATGACTCTAGTGTTGAGATACTTTCTATTCAGTCAGTTTTTGTAGTAAAAGAGTTTCCAGAAGTCTTTCCTCATGATCTTCCTGGAGTCTCTCCTGAGAGAGAAATAGACTTTGGTATAGACATTCTTCCAGACACTCATCCTATATATATTATGCCATATAGAATGGCACCAGCAGAGTTAAAAGAGTTGAAAGAGCAGTTGAAAGATCTCCTTGATAAGGGATTTATTCAACCAAGTGTCTCACCTTGGGGCTCTCCGGTCTTGTTTGTGAGAAAGTGAAACGACCCCAAAAATGCCCGAAAATGTGCTTCGGAAACACCTATAATTGTAATTTCCATGTATCTCAAAATCCGTGCATGATTTCGGAAATTCGACTTCATATTCTTATTCAGGGGGTCAAATTGAGTGGGAAATGGGTCTAACCCGAATTTTAGAGC
>JAJOOR010016340.1:0-39264 GCA_036250505.1 Solanum acaule | reverse complement strand
CCCCCCCCCCCCCCCCCCCCCCCCCAAAAATCATTTACAATTAAAACAAGTAGCCACAAGTTCAATGATCCACAAAAATAGTGCAAAAGATAATATATATATATATCACGAAACCCATATATAAAAACAAAGCAATGATCAGAAAAGGTGGGCCTCACCCCTCCACAAACCAAAGTTATTTGTCCTCAACTGCAAGAAATAAATTATCAAAAATTATATAAAAGTAAGACAGAGAGGGAGGTAAAGAGAAATCCTATCTAAATAGTCACTTCATATGTCTGGGCATCAGTGCCCGGTGTAGTGCTCTGAACCTGGGACCCAACACCGAGAGTCACATCAATAGTATCACCAGCTTCATTTAGGCCTACCGTAGATGTCTCTATCAGTGATGTCTAGATCCCTGACTGTACAATCGTCTCCTCTAGATCTGGCAGGTCTCCATATATGTTCTACTCCTTCAGATCAATCTGCTTCTCCTCGGTCTCTCCTTCTGACTCATCAACTGCTATACCATTCTGGTGTACCTCTGTGGTGGTGGCCAGAGTAATCTCAGAAGTCTCTGGGGCATCTATATCGTCTGTTGCCTCCAAGAGGGAAGTGAAGTCGGTGGACTTCAAGTTATCCATATCCTTCCTCAGATCTGCATCCTCCGCTTTCAAAGTCGTAAACTCAGAAGGCTCCCCCTGTCTACTCTCACAAGCCATGACTCTCGCAGTCAAATCATCAACAGAAGCCCGGAGGGGGCCATTGCAGCTAAAATAGCAACCTCAATCATCCATGGCACAACAACCTCCAATCTAGTAGCCCTTACATAAGCAGAGTGGGCTAAGTGTCCAATCTTAATGATGTTTGCCTGAGTGATCTTGGTGGGCTGGGCTGAGGTAGAAACATCTGGAGTCTGTGAAAAAGAAGTAGGAGCAGATGTACTTGAAGGCCCGGAGTAGGCAAAAATGCCTCTGCAGGTATCAAATGAATGTCCACCTCCGGGGATGTATCCAGCGGAGCTGCTCTCCTCCCGTCGGCCTCCTCTCGTGTGTATTCGACCTCTATATGCCTAATATCTATGGACGAGGATGGAGTGACCTCAATATCTCTTGTATCATCACGGGGAACTCCAACACATCAGTACAACTCTGTGATCAAGACTGGGAATGGAAGGGAAGTCTGTCTCTGCTTGTCCCTCTTGGCCATTTCCTGCTCAATAAAGAGTCCCAGGTTGATGCTCCTCTGGGATATGATCGATCCAAGGCAGGCCGCCTTAGGGTAGCATATGATGGACACGTTCTGGGATGGAATGATGGTGCTGCTAATAAATCTAAATCGAAACCGAGTAGCAATATTTAGATCACTCTTTTCAATGGGACCCCTGCCTCGATCCACCTCGGGGTGGTATCGAAAATCAACGGAGCAAGCCAGCCCTTCAAGTCAATGAAGGACTGATTAGTAGGCAAGACCTCATATGCCACTGTAGCTCCTAGACCCCTGTTGAGTACATTATTAATGTACTCGCTACTATATCCGACTTCCTTTCCCCGGACCATGACAGACTTAATCGATCTGAATTCACTGGACTTTTTCTTCCCCTTTGGCACCAGCTCTCCGTATGCTGTATAGAACTCCCGGACCCATGTAGGTATGCACGTGCCTTATGGTCTAGTGAACTGCTCAAAGGGGTGATAATGAAGAGTGTCCCTTACTGAGAAGTATCTACATTCAAGCCCCTCTGTAGAAAACAACTTCTCCTCAAGAATCGTTCGCAACCCATCGACTTTCAGTCTGTTAAGTAGCCGTGGAGGAGGAACCACTGGTTGTATTGGACCTATAGGCGGTGTTGGAGATAGCACTGAATCAACTGGGGTGGAAGCTGAAGGGACTCCAACTGAGTCAGGGAGAGATCTAGCACGGATCTCAGCTCGCCGGGACTGGAAGGGCTGGTCGTCTTCCGGCTCTGAGAATGCGGGATGGGAGCCCTCACTATCGGAGTTGTGCTTCGGAGCCTCAGATACGGGTCTTCTTCTTTTGCCCTTCCTTCATTTTAGAGGCTCTTTTCTTCCCTTTTAGGAGGGTTGGATCCTCCCTCATTTTATAGTACTACCCCGCGCTCTTTTACGGAGTGGCATGTCGATGTTGGTTCTTGCTATATTTGTGAAACATCAGAAAAAGTTACAAATAATTCAAGCAAAAGCACAGAAGATAACAGTTACAGACAGACTCGCCAAACCAGTCGGGGAGTCGCCGAATCTTTTTGGCGAGCTAGATCTGGCTCGCTGAAAGGATTCACTCAAAAATCCCAAAAAATTTTGGCATGTCGGCGATGGGAAGGGCATTTCGGTGAATCACCGATAGCTTTCGGTGAGCAAGGCCTTGCCCGACGAAAGTGACAGTGCATTTTAACGGTTAGGGGAAGAGAAAGGGTGATCAAGGAGGACATTTGGTGAGTCGTCGAGTGCACTCAGCAAACTCAGGCTTTTCACCAAAAGTTAAAAAACCCAACTCAAGATCAAGAATGAAATGAAAGGTGATAAAGGGTGATTCGACAAACCACCAAGTAGCTCGGCGAGCTCGACCCAGCTCGCCAAACGACCCAACGTGCCTACTTTCAACCCCAACTTCCAAATTCAACCTTGTAGCCCCTGAAAAAAAAAAGCAAAACATGCACTCTCACAATTAAGCTAAGACCCATTACACCCATGCCCTCGGTATACTCAGACTTCTCCCAGTTTGGCCAAATTTTGCCATTTGACGACTTTTTCCCTTAAGAATGATATCAACCGCTCTATCATTGGGCAAAATACGCCATTTAGCACAAATGCAGGTTACTTAGACTTCACCCGACTAGACCCAACAACATGCAAGCACAACCCCACAATTTTAATCATTTCCAAGTACGATAATTTCGGGAAATCAATATTAAAGGCATTTATAGGCACGATATTCAAATATACAATTACGAACAGAGAGGTCCATCACACATCACTAAGAAAAAAATAAATTTCAAATGAGTACAAATTGCTAAAAATGAATTCGGGGTTCTGAAAACCAACTTTTTATGCCGAATAAATACTTTGAAAGGCTAGGCAGCAAAGAAATCCAGTTTTGAACACAAACTCGATGACTAAAATACGATAAAAACACAAGAAATATGTGAAATATTGTGCAGGTGTGATTTTGGGAAGTTCAAAAATGAGGGAAAGTGAAAGAGTTTAAAAGTTTAATCCTTTTTCCTTTAAAAACCGTCCAGTTCTAGCCCATTCGATGACAAATGATTTTGCTCTCTGATGCACTCGGCGACACACCAAGTGGGCATTTACCTCACCAAGTTTTTCAGGACTGATTAGTCCACAAATTGGACTCATTTAGGGTTTTATTTTGATAGAAATAGTGTCCTCAAATGCTTATTTTGTCTCAATATCTGATGAAAACTCTTAAGTTTCAGTTATTTGAAGTTTTAGTGGAATCATGGACACTTAGGCGCAAAAAGAAACAAAAAGGCTGAAAAGAATGAAGAAATTGAAGCCTGAGCATCGCCAAGCATACTTGGCGAATCGCCGAAGGGACGCACTCCACCCTTTGTTCCAGTACGCGAAGACTTAAAGGAGCAGGATTAAAAAGGAGATGAAAGGAGCAGTCGGCACTTCACCGAATAGTTTCGCGAAGCAGTACTATGTCGTCCAATGAAACAGAACACAACAATGCTAAAGGCTAGTGTAAGACGGGGACAAACAACACCAAAAGGCGAATCACTGAGTTGATCGGCGATTTCGACTAACCTCGCCAAAAGAGCCGCCAACACTATTTTCTAATGTCTGTAAATACTAAACTTGTTATTAATTGTTAAAGAGTCGAACATTTATTTTAATTTCCAGAATAGAATAGTACTTTTTGGATATTTTCTCTCAAGTTTGGAGAGGGTTTTTAGGAGACTTAAAGAAAGAAGGATTTCATCTTCCCCAAGTTGGAAGTGGGTCTTCTCCATTCTTCTTCCTTTTCTTAAATCAAGGTTTAATTTCATATACCCATTTGATTTTAGTATCATTTTAGGTGTATTTTGTTTTTTCTTGATGTGTGGCCAAGAACCCCTATTCTTGGGGTGTGATTTAGCAAATATTTGTTGATATTATTGTTGGGTATTACTTGCTGATAGTTTAAATGTAGTTTAATGGTGATTTCACCTTGGTTTGGTAAAATGGATTTGTAGTTGCAAATACAAAGCCACCCATGTGTTTTTGGCTTTCCCAAGAAGGAGGTCGTGAAACTAAGACCACTAGACTGATGGCCTAAGGAGTGGGTCGACATGAGGTTCAGCCCGAGAGGGTGAGCTCTAGTCCAATATTCTAGCACTCAGCTCAAGAGAGTGAGTGGGGTAAGGTGTAGGTTGATCTTCATGCGGCAAATGGGTGTCTGAGAGGAACACATTTGAAATGGGGTAAGTTGCCTAAGAGCAAACTTATTTCCATCTAAAGCTTAGCCTAGTCACTATTATCTTGCAAATTTCCTCTCGAAAACATGTACCCAACTATTTATTTCAACCTATATTGCGGTCATACCCCAAGAACTCTTCCCCATACTTGATTTTCATGTTATTTTTGTTGTTATAACTACTTGTGACAAAACCCCAAATTGATATTTGACACTTTTGTGTCAGCCCCTTTGATTTACAACGTTTTTACTCGTTATTATCTTTAGCTACGACTAATTAGAACTAAATTTTATTTTTCTATTAATTCTCAAAGCCACTCCCTTGGGACACAACCTAACCATTGGTTGGGTTACTATATTATCGACGATAGTAGACACTCGTACCGTAGGTTGGTGTCGTTGGTCATGATAAGCATTGAAATGGCGCCGCTGCCGAGGAGTGGTGTCACTTGAGAATTCTTAGATTAGAAGATTTTTCGTTCCTTTTAGTGTAGTTTTACTAACTTAACTTTTAGTCTTTGTTTTGATTGTGTAAACATTTCAGAAAACATGAGTATTAACGACAGTAATGGTAGCCAGGTGAGCCACCAATATGACATCGGTAACCTCAACGATCTCCAAGAGCCAAATGTCAATGACCCCTATCTCATGGGAGGTGTTGGAGCCATCCGCCTACCCCAACCGAGGGGAATGTAGTGTTCCATATAACGAGCACTATGTTACAACTCTTGCAACTAAAGGACTTTTCAGCGGATTGGCTCATGAGGATCCCCATGAGCATCTTCGAAACTTCGTGGATGTATGTAGGCCATTCTCTTTCAAGAACATCTCTCAAGAGTCAGTTAGGCTGCGATTATTCCTATTTTCTCTAATAGGGAAAGCTTGCAAGTGGTTAGCTGAATTACCATGAAACTCGATCACTTCATGGGAGGAGCTGGTCACTGCATTTAATGTGCGATTTTTTCCTGCCTCGAAGATGATGACTATTCGGGATAGAATCCAAATCTTCAAGCGTCTGAATGGAGAGCCTCTGCACGAAACTTGGCTTCAATTTAAAAAATTGGTGCTACAATGCCCAACCCATGGTCTTCCTGATAACGTCCTCCTTCAATACCTCTACCGGAGTCTAGACTCAGTAAACAAGGGTGTCGCTAACCAACTCTCACCCGGAGGTTTAATGCAGCAGTCGTATGCAGTAGTAGCCCAGGTTCTAGATGGCATGACAACCATCAACAGAGCGTGGTACACTCGTGAGGACCAGGTCTCCCCTATCACCTTCCAGCTATCTAAAGAGCAGATTGAAAAGGACAATGAAAGAGACCAAAACATGGCTAAGATCATGACACAACTTGATATTCAATGTAAGAATGTCATAGGGGCTTGTACCCGTGGTGTCAATGCTGTGGGGGTTGGGAGCACGAATCCTGAAGAGATGAAATTTGAAGCTTTATATAGCGAGGAGGTAAATTTTCTAGCAAACCAAGGCGGTGGTTATCGTTCAAACTACCCAAGGCAGGGTGGTAACAAAGGTTGGGCTAGAGACGAAGTATGGAAAGATCGAGACTGTGAATGGAGGGATCAGAATCCAAATTGGAAGGATGGGGAGAAGGATAAATCAATGCCTCCCCACGAGCGACAAAAGCCCAAGAATTCGTAAGGTGGTAGGTCCGAGGATATGCTCTCGCGTATCCTAAAAAAAGTTGAACGGTCAGACAAAATTATAAAAGGCATGAAAGAAGATGTGTCCACCCTTAACCAGACTGTCACCTCTCATTCAGTTTCAATCAAGCAGTTGGAGACCCAAATGGGTCATATCTCTTCTCATCTTAACCCATGACAACAGGGAGGTTTTCCTAGTGATACTATGGCTAACCCCAAGAGTGAGGTCTGACGGTTGACTTGCGTCGTGCCACGACATTAACTAAGGCGTTGTTTGGGAGGCAACCCAAAACTCCTTACTTGCTTTAGTTATGTTGAAAAAATAATGGTGTGTTGATTGTGCAGATGGAAGTGTGGAGAGTGCATGAAAAGTACAGATTAGCGAGCAATAGAATCTGTCGGCGAATCGCCGAAAGGGTTGGCGAAGCCAACCTTACCTGTCGTTTGATTCAATACATCTCAACAATTGGGTCTGTAAAACTCGGCGGAGTGTGAATTCCTTCGGCACATCACCAAGTCGGTTGGCGATCTCGATAAAGATCGTTGATGCAATGCCTACCTGAACTGAAAGCTATGTTATACTCGGCGAAAAGATCAGATGTTCAGCGCTTTGCCGAGTGAATGGGCGAACTTGACTTACATCGCCGAATGGGCAGAAACTGGACGGTTTTTGCAAGCCATAAGTTTAAAAGTTTTATTTCATTTATTTCCTCTCACTATTTCATCCTATCAAACTCATACCTGCACTTTAGATTTATACTTCCTGCCATTTTAAAGTATTTTAAGTGTCAAATTGTGCGCGGATTTGGATTGCATTGCTGCCTAGCACGTCAGTACAATCTAATTCAGCACCAAGGTTGGTAATCGAACCCCTCAGTTATTTCGTCAAAATTTGTACTCATTTGCATGATGATTAATAGTATAAAATCTATGCTGCGTCTTTGAGTTACTGGGATTACATGTATTATTGATTATGATTTAATAGTTTTCACGTGATTTGAGGGACTGCTATTCAATTGCGCTTTGAGTTGAATTTTTACGTGGGGGAAATGTGAAACTTCTATGGGTTTTCATTGAAATTGTATTATTTAAGCCTAAATTGCATTATCTGGGTTGTGGCGTGAAATTTGAAAGAAATGGGTTGAAATAGACACGTTTGGCTGTTCGGTAAGATGAACAAACTAGCCGAATTACTCGACGGTTCGCCTAACGTCCCCATTCCGCTCTTAACTGAATACCTTATGTACTGATTGATCTGTGACCTTCAGAGGTTAGTTTAATTCACAAAATGCACTCGGCGACTCGCTGAAAGATCCCTTGTTCGCCTTTTGTCCGTGCCCTTGTATCATTTGCATATCATTTTCAACGATTAGCCTAACAGGGTAAGCACTTCACCAACTAGCTTGGCTAAGCGATTCCACACTCAGAAACACTCTTTTGCACTTGTTTGAATTATTATCTAACTTATCCTCGAAGTCTTTGCCGAAATGGATAGACCAAAAGTCGCAGGGAGAAATGATCCACCCAGGCGCATAAAAGCATGAGAATTTAAAAACGATGAAAAGAAAGCACAGCTAGCCAGACAAAGGAAATATACCTAGGAAGCCAGGGCGAAAAGACGAATTCCCATCGACCCTAATGTTCCTCCATGGGCTCGTAGTTTAGTTAATGCAATACGGGCCTTCGGAGCAGCTCATGAGATAGATCAGATGATTGCAGCTATTATTGCTGCAGACGCCAAGGTAGAGACAAACAATGAGGACCACACAACAATACTCTAGGGACCATTATTTTACTTCAGGGAGATGCATCGGGCACTGATGTCCCGCTAGATAGAGGGACTGCATAGACATGACCTTTCTTCACCCCCTCTCTGTCTTATTATATTTTCCAATTCTTATATTTTCATTTGCATTTGAGGACAAACACTCTTATTTGTGGTGGAGTGAGGCTCACCTTTTGTGTTCTTGTTTCAGATACTTGTGTTTTGTATATATTTGGGTTGTTCTGTTTTAAATTGTGTCAATACTGTTTTCTGTGGATGTTTAAGCTTGTGGCTCCGTTTATTTTTATTTTCAAAATGATTTTGACCCTTCTGAATTTTTTTGAATCTTTCGCACATTTTTTCCACGCCTCGTGAGTTGATGTGGGTGATCTTTTGCAAAAATTTGAGTCTCGGTTTCGATCAATACCGATGACTTGAATAGTTCTCTCTATTGAACGAACATAAATGTACGACTATAATGAGGCCAAATGAAGTTGCATAGACAATATGTGAACTCTTTGCATCTTGTTGTGATTAGCCATTTATCGAAATAATTCTATTTTAATGACCGTTGCACTCTACAGAAAGTGTGTAGTCTTGTTTGACTTTAGTGTCGATGCCTTGTGTGTGATGAGCTTACTTTGAACCATGCTTGAATAAACCTAGAATTTGCCCTGTTAGTCTGATTGATTTAGTAAGGTGTGCTCTTGAAATGATCTTAGGCAACTTTAAAGAGTGTCAGCCAATTTGACATATACCTCTTTTGTGGCCTACCCGTGAGCGTGTGAAACTCTCTTGGACACCCCTTGAGGCTTACTTTTCTTTGGAAGAACCTTGATGAACCTCAGAGCTTACTTGATTCACTACCTATAAATCCTCTTGATTTGTGGTTTAGTGAATAGCCAACTTAGGCTAAAGCCTAAGTTGGGGTGTGGTGAAAAAGGAAAAAGAGTAGTCAAGAAATGCAAGGAAAGTCCTCCTTAACCCATGGTGTTGCGGAAAAATGGAAACCCTCCATCTACAAAAAAAACATACAATACAAAAAAAGTTGGGTTTCCAAGCAATCCATAGATGTGAATAAAAAGATGACTTAGAAGCACTAGAAAAAGAAGTGATAAAGGAAAAGAAGGGATTGCTTTGAGAAAGAAGTGATAAACGAAAAGAAGGGAATGCTTTGAGAATAACACATCGCCTGAGGAAAAAGTCACTGAGCCTAAATGACCATACCTTTGCACTCAGCCCTATTACAAACCTTAGAAAGACCTTTTTGATCTTGAGTGAGCCAAACTGAAAATTGATTGGAAAATAAGGGCCAACTTATGCATGAAAACATGCATTGTGTTCTTATTTTTTAGTGTTAACGTTGCATCTGATTCCTGATCTTTAATTGATTAACCTATTTGTGAATGAGGAATCATTCTTTATGTGAGGGCATTTAAATACTTTTTGTTGAGCTTGAACTTGCACAAGTAGCAAGTATTGCGAGCATGAGAATCTATCGATAGTGGTGTGTCACAACTTAAATCTTTGAGTACACAATTGATCTTTGCATAAGTAATTTGAGTCTTGTTGTGTATGTTCATGATTTAGTCTTGTGTAGCACTATTTGAGACACCTTGTTGAACAACTGAACTTGAGTTAGCTTGAGGACAGGCAAAAGTTTAAGTTGGGGGGGGGGGGGTTGATGAGTCAACAAATTGGACTCATTTAGGGCTTTATTTTGTTGAAATAGTGTCCTCAAATGCTTATTTTGTCTCAATATCTGATGAAAACTTTTAAGTTTCAATTATTTGAAGTTTTAGTGGAAGCATGGACACTTAGGCGCAAAAAGGAACAAAAAGACTGAATAGAACGAAGAAGCTGAAGCCTGAGCATCGCCAAGCATATTTGGTGAATCCCCGAGGGACGCAGTCCGCGAAGCCCTAAAGGAGCAGGATAAAAAGGGCGATGAAAGGAGCAGTCGATGCTTCGCCGAATAGTTCCGTGAAGCAGTACTATTGATGCTTATCGTGACCAACGACACTAACCTATGGTATGAGTGTCTACGATCGTCAATAGTATAGTAACCCAACTAAAGGTTGGGGTCGTGTCCCAAGGGAGTGGTTTTGAGAATTGATAGAAAAATAAAATTAAGCTCTAACTAGTCGTAGCTAAAGACATTTTGGGGTTTTGTTACAAGTAGTAAAAGAAGCAAAAAGTAACAAGAGAATCAAGTATTGGGAAATGTTCTTAGGGTGTGACTGCAATACAAGTTGAGATAAATAGTTGGGTACATGCTTTTGACAAGATATTTGTAAAATAATAGTGACTAGGCTAAGCTTTAAATGGAAATAAGTTCCCTCTCGGCCAACTTACCCCGTTTCAAATGTGTTCCTCTCGAACACCCATTTACCGCATAAAGACCAGCCTACACCTTACCCCACTCACTCTCTCGAGCTCAGTGTTAGGATATGGGACTAGGGCTCACCCTCTCGGCCTGATCCTCATGTCAACCCACTCCTTAGGCCATCAGTCTAGTGGTCTTAGTTTCGCGACCTCCCTATCGAGCAAGCCGAAAACACATGAGTGGCTTTGTATTTGCAACTACAAACCCTTTAGATTAAACCACAATCACTAGGTGAAAATCACCATTAAACTACATCTAACCTATCAGCAAGTAAGACCCAACAATAATATCAACGCATATTTGCTAAATCACACCCCAAGAATTGGGGTTTTTAGCCACACATCAAGAAATAACAAAATATTCCTAAAATGATAGTAAAATCAAATGGGTATAAGAAATTAAACCTTAATTTAAGCAAAGGAAGAAGAATAGAGAAGATTCACTCCAACTTGGGGAAGATGAACTACTTTCTTCAAGTTCCCAAAAACTCTTTCCGAACTTGAGAGAAAATATCTAAAAAGTACTATTATATTCTGGAAATTAAAATAAAAGTTTGACTCCCTAAAATTAATAATAAGTTTAGTATATATAGACTTCAAAAAATAGTGCTGGCAGATCTTTCGGTGAGGTTAGTCGATGTCGCTGAATGACTCGGCGACTCATCCTTCTTTTGTTTCATCACCGTTTCGTACTTGCCTTTAACATCTTCACGTTATGGACCATTGGTCGGTATAGTACTACTTCGCGAAAATATTCGACGAAGCGCCGACTGCTCCTTTCATCGCCTTTTGATCTTTCTTCTTCAGGGCTTCACGCATTGGAACATAGGGTGGAGTGAATCCCTTCGGTGAATCGCCAAGTTTGTTGACGATGCTCAGACTTCAGCTTCTTCGTTCTTTTCAGCCTCTTTGTTCCCTTTTGCGCCTAAGTGTCCATGCTTTCAATAAAACTTCAAATACCTGAAACTTTAGAGTTTTCATCAGATATTGAGACAAAATAAGCATTCGAGGACACTATTCTTATCAAAATAAGCCCTAAATGAGTCTAATTTGTGGACTCATCAATACCCCCAACTTAAGCTTTCGCTTGTCCTCAAGGAAACTCAAGTTGAGTCGTTCAACAAGGTGTCTCAAATAGTGCTACACAAGACTAGATCGTGAACATACACAACAAGACTCAAAGTACTTATGCAAAATTCAACTGTGTACTCAAAGATTCAAGTTGTGACACACCACTACCAAAGATTTCTCATGCTCACGATACGTGCTACTAATGCAAGTTCAAGCTAAACAACAGTATCTGAATGCCCTCACACAAAGAATGATTCCATATTCATGCACTGGGGTAAAACAATTTAAGATCAGGATCAGATGCAACACTCACACTCAAAAAGAGGAACACAATGCATGATTTCACCCATAGGCTTTCCCTTATTTTCCAATCAACCTTCGGTTTGGCTTGCTCAAGATCAAAAAGGTATTTCTAAAGCTTGTAATGGGGCTGAGTGCAAAGATATGGTCATTTAGGCTCAGTGACTTTTTCTTTATGAGATGTGGTATTCTCAAAGCATTCCCTTCTTTTCATTTATCAATTCTTTTTCTAGTCCTTCTAAGTAATCCTTTTATTCACTCTCCATGTATTGCTTGGAAACCCAATTCCTGTTGCACTTTTATTCCACAAAATTTTATTTTATTTTTAATTGTTTCCATTATGTTCTGTAATACCATGGGATTGAGGGAGACTTTTCTTTCACTTCTTGACTTCTCCTTTTCCTTTACACCACACCCCCAACCTAGGCTTTTGGCCTAAGTTGGCTATTCTCTAAACCACAAATTAAGAGGATTATAGGTAGTGGGTCAAGTAAGGTCTAGGTTTTCATCAAATTTCTTACAAATAAAGATAGGCTCAAAGGGTGCTCAAGAGAGGTTCACACGCTCACATGGTAGGCCATAAAAGAGGTGTATGTCAAATTGGCTCACACTCTTCAAAATTTGCCTAAGATTATCTCAAGAGCAAGCCTTACTTAATCAATCGGACTAACGAGGTAAATTCTAGATGTATTCATGCATGGTTCAAAATAATCTCATCACACAAGGCATCGACACTAAAGTCAAACAAGACTACACGCTTTTGCTAGTGTGCAATGGTCATCACACGAGGATCAATTTGATACATGGCTAATCACAACGAGATGCAAAGAGTTCACATATTGTTTATGTAACTTCATTTGGTCTCGTTGTAGCCGCACATTCATGTTTGTTCGATTGAGAGCACTATTCAAGTAATAGGTATTTGAGCGAAACCGGGACTCGAACATGTACGAGAACAACCACTTTCAACACAATAGGTGCAAAAATTATCAAAAAATGAATTTTTTTTTGAAGGGTCAAAATCTTTTTGCAAATTAAAAACATAAAGGAGCCATAAGCTCAAGCATCCACGAAAAGCAGTATAAGCTAAAATTAAAAGGAACAGACAACCCAAATGTACACAAAAACACAAATATCCATAACAGGCAAACAAAGGTGAGCCTCATCCCACCACAATAGAAATGTGTTTGTCCTCAAATGCGAGTAATCTAATTGCAAATGAGTGCAAATTTTTCAAAAATTAATTTGGGGTTTTAGAGACTAACCTTTGATGGCGATCAAATAGCTTTTTGTAATGCTAAGCAACAAAGAAATCCAACCCCAAGCACTAATCACCGACTAAATTACTAATTTAAGGCAAAAATCTAGAAAATAATACCTTTGGTGTGATTTTGGAGTGTTTGTAATAAGGGAAAGTGAGTGATTCAAACATTTGATCTTTTGTGTTTATATAACAATTTAGTTCTTATCCATTTGGCGATTTTAGTCGCACTCGCCGAACCACTCGGCGAAGCACCGTGCGGTCTTTTATCCCGCCCTTTCTTCAAATTCTTCAATTTTCTAGGGGCCCAATCGGCGGTCTGCATCGAGATCGCCGAACAGGTTGGCGATGCATCAAGCTGCTTTATGAGTTCGCCGAGTTTTACAGGCTCTGTACAACTCTTGTATTGATCCAGTCAGGCTCACCGACCTGTTTAGCGACTCATGGAATGGACTTTATGCTCGCCAACCAGATATTTTCCACACTTTCCTCGGTTTATCTGCAATATCAACACATCATTATTTATAAAAGTAAAATCCTAAATTTACGACCTTGGGTTGCCTCCCTTGAAGCGCCTTATTTAACGTCGTGGCACGACGCAACTCCTCACTCAAGTTCCATTAGTGAGGTTTGCCTCATTTTCATGAGGTCACCCCTCTTTTGGCTCTAGGTAGAGGACCTATATACACAAACAATAAACAAAGAAAAACAAAACTAAAAGTAAAATTAGTAAAAACTACACTAAAAATAACAAAAAACTCTAGTTAACTACATTTTCACGTGACACCACTTCCCAGTAGCGGCGCCATTTTGATGTTTATCGTGACCAACAACACTAGCCTACGGTATGAGTGTCTACAATCGTCGATAATATAGTAACCCAACTAAAGGTTGGGGTCTTGTCCCAAGGGAGTGGCTTTGAGAATCGATAGAAAAGCAAAATTAAGCTCCAACTAGTCGTAGCTAAAGACATTACCGATTAAAAACATAATAAATTAAAGGGGGTGATACGAAAGTGTCAAATATCGACTTTGGGGTTTTGTTACAAGCAGTACAAGCAGCAAAACGTAACAAGAGAATCAAGTATGGGGAAATGTTATTGGGGTGCGACAACAATACAAGTTGAGATAAATAGTTGGGTACATGCTTTTGACAAGAAATTTATAAAATAATAGTGACTAGGCAAAGCTTAAAATGGAAATAAGTTCCCTCTCGAGTAACTTACCCCGTTTCAAATGCGTTCCTCTCAAACACCCATTTGCCGCATGAAGACCAGCCTACGCTTTACCCCACTCACTCTCTAGAGCTGAGTGTTAGGATATGGGACTAGGGCTCACCCTCTCGGGCTGAACCTCATGTCGACCCACTACTTAGGCCATCAGTCTAGTGGTCTTGGTTTCGCGACCTCCCTCCCGGGCAAGCCGAAAACACATGAGTGGCTTTGTATTTGAAACTACAAACCCTTTAGATTAAACCACAACCACTAGGTGAAATAACCATTAAACTACATCTAACCTATCAGCAAGAAAGATCCAACAATAATATCAACACATATTTGCTAAATCACACCCCAAGAATGAGGGTTTTTAGCAACACATTAAGAAATAACAAAATACACCTAAAATGATAGTAAAATCAAATGGGTGTAAGAAATTAAATCTTAATCTAAGCAAAGGAAGAAGAATAGTGAAGGCCCACTTCCAACTTGGAGAAAATGAACTCCTTTCTTCAAGTTCCCAAAAATCCTCACCAAACTAGAGAGTAAATATCTAAAAAGTATTATTCTATTCTGGAAATTAAAATAAAAGTTTGACTCTGTAAAACTAATAATAAGTGTAGTATTTATAGACTTCAGAAAATTATGCTGGAAGATCTTTCGGCGAGTTTAGTCGATGTCGCCGAATGACTCGGTGACTCGCCCTTCTTTTGTTTCATCTCTGTTTCGTACTTGTCTTCAGCATCTTCACATTTTGTACCATTGGGTGGTATAGTACTGCTTCGCAGAAATATTTGGCGAAGCGCCGACTGCTCCTTTCATCGCCTTTTGATCCTTCTTCTTCAAGGCTTCGCGCACTGGAACAAAGGGCGGAGTAAATCCCTTCGGCGAATCACCAAGTTTGCTTGGCAATGTTCAAGCTTTACCTTCTTCGTTCTTTTCAGCCTTTTTGTTCCTTTTTGCGCCTAAGTGTCCATACTTTCAATAAAACTTTAAATACCGGAAACTTAAGAGTTTTCATAAGATATTCAGACAAAATAAGCATTCGAGGACACTATTCTTATCAAAATAAGCCCTAAATGAGTCCAATTTATGGACTCATCAACTATGTCGCCCAATGACACATAACACAATGCTGTTGAAGGCAAGTGTAAGACGGCAACAAACTACACCAAAGGGCAAATCGCTGATTTGATCGGCAATTCCGACTAACCTCGCTGAAAGATCTAGCAACACTATTTTCTGAAGTCTATAAATACTAAACTTATTATTAATTTTTAAAGAGTCAAACATTTATTTGAATTTCCAGAATAGAATAGTACTTTTTGGATATTTTCTCTCAAGCTTGGAGAGGGTTTTTCGGAGACTTGAAGAAAGAAGGATTTCATCTTCCCCAAGTTGGAAGTGGGTCTTCCCGATTCTTCTTCCTTTGCTTAAATCAAGGTTTAATTTCTTATACCCATTTGATTTTAGTATCATTTTAGGTATATTTTGTTATTTCTTGATGTGTGGCTAAAAACCCCCATTCTAGGGGTGTGATTTAGCAAATATGTGTTGATATTATTATTGGGTCTTACTTGCAGATAGGTTAAATGTAGTTTAATGGTGATTTCACCTAGTGGTTGTGGTTTAATCTAATGGTTTTGTAGTTAAAAATACAAAGTAACCCATGTATTTTCGGCTTGCCCGAGAGGGAGGTCGCAAAACCAAGACGACTAGACTGATGGCCTAAGGAGTGGGTCGACATGAGATTCATACTGAGAGGGTGAGCCCGAGTCCCACATCCTAATACTCAGCTCGAGAAAGTTAGTGGGGTAAGGTGTAGGCTGGTCTTCATGCGACAAATGGGTGTCCGAGAGCATCAAGGACCTCCAATTATTATGGGGGTCCAAATGGCGGACAAAGTCGTGATTGCCGACTTCGTCGGCGATTCGCCAATATACTCCTGGGCTCGCCGAGTTTTACAGACTCCAATTTAAAAATGTCTTAAGTCTAACGGCGGTCCAAGTCGGGCTCTTCAGCGAGTCGCTGACTGGACTTTTAGCTCACCAACATGTACTTTTCAAACACCTTCCACACTTTGACCTGCACAATTAACACACCATTAATTTAAACCTAAAATGAAAGCAAGTAAAAACTTGGGTTGCTTCCCAAGCAGCGCCTTAGTTAATGTCACGGCACGACGCAAGTCCACACTCAAACCTCATTCTTAGGGTTGGCCATAGTATCACTAAGCAAATCCCATTGCTGTCTCGGATTCAAATGAGATGAGATATGACCCATTTGGGTCTCTAACTTCTTGACCAAGATGGAATGAGAGGTAACCGTCTGGATGAGGGTTGACACATCTTTTTTCATTACTTTCAAAATTGTATCCGACCCCTCAACTTTCTTGAGGATACGAGAATGCATATCCTCCGACCGACCACCTTCCCTCTGAATCCTTTGGTTTTCGACGCTCGTAGGGAGGCACATACCTATCCTTCTCCCCATCCTTCCAATTGGGATTTTGATCCCTCCACTCTCGATCACGATCCTTCCAACCTTCTTCCCTATTCCAACCTTGGTTACCACCCTGCCTCGGGTAGTTTGAACGATAACCACCACATTAGTTGGCTAGGAAATTAACCTTTTCGTGGTACAAAGCCTCAAACTTGGCCTCATCATAATTAACACCCACGACATTGACACTTCGTGCACCAGCTCCCATGACATTTGTGGACAAAATGTCAAGTTGTGTCCTGATCTTGGCAATGTTCTAGTCCTTCTCTTGGTCTTTCTCCATCTGTTCCTAAGTCAATTTAAACGTGAGAGGGGAGATCTGATCTTCGTGGGTGTACCAATCCCGATTGATCGTGGTCATGCCATCCAAGAGCTGAGCTTCTATCACATAAGGTTGTCACATCAAACCTCCAAGAGAAATTTTGTCAGCAACGCCCTTGTTTACTGAATCAAGACATTGATAAAAAAACTGCAGCAACACGTTGTTAGGCAATCCATGAGTTGGGCATTGGAGCACCAACTTCTTGTATCGTAGCCAAGTTTCATAAATTGGCTTTCCCTCGAGACGCTTGAAGCTCTGAATGTTGTCCCGAAGAGTCATCATCTTGGAAGGAGGGAAAATTGCACTTGAAATGCGGTGACCAGCTCCTCCCATGAAGTGATTGATTCACATGGCAATTCAGCCAGCCACTTATATGTTTCTCCCATCAAAGTGAATGGGAACAACCTCAATCGGACCGACTCTTGGGACATGCTCTTGAAGGAGAATGATCCGCAAACATCCACGAGGTTTCTAATATGCTCCTGGGGATCCTCATGAGCCAAACCACCGAACAACCCCTTCAATTGCAAAAGCTGCAACATAGTACTTGTGATATGGAACACCCCATTCCCTTTAGCCGGAGGCAAGCGAATGACACCAATTCCACCCATAAGATGGGGGTCATTAGCATTAGGCTCGTTGACATCATTGAGGATTTCGATGTCATCTTGGTGACCTACTTGGCTACCATTTCTTCCGTTCACACTCATACATCCTATTTCAAAACACAAACAAGCAAGCCAAAACTAAAAATAAGTAAGTTCAACTATGACTAACAAGAACAAAATTCAACCTAACTAAAAATTCTCAACCAACACCACTCCCCAAAAATAGTGCCATTTTGATTTCACGTATCAAGACACTTCTTCCAATTCTAAGTGCCAACGATCATTAGTCAGTAGTATAACCCAACTAAATGAGTTGGGGTCGAATCCACAGGGAGTGGTACGCCTTTGAGAATCAATAGGAAAGTACGAATATGCTCAAGTCAATCATAGGAATAGACATTATCGAATAAAAACATAAATCAAATTAGGAGTGCATAAATGTCAAATAATAGGGAATTTTGGTTTAATATCAGCTACAACAACATCAAATAACATAAAAATAACAATATTGAGACTGGTTCTTGGGATGTGATTGGATTTTAGGCTAAGGTAGACATGTGGATGATTTCAACTGTTAGTAAATACTTGTAAATCAGTGAATAAGATAGACGTTAGTGGGGACAAACTTTCTCTCAAACAATTTACCCCGAATCAAGTCGGTTTATCTCGAACACCAACAAGCATGCAAATAAGAACAACCTACGCTTTAGTCCATTCACTCTCTTGAGCTGAATGTGTGGAAAAAGGTTTAGGATTCACTCTTGAGAGCTGAACCTATGTCAACTCAATACCCACAGACTATCAATTCAGTAGTCTTGATTTTAAAACCTCTCTCTCGAGCAAGCCCAAAACACGAAGGTAGAGTTGCATTTGCAACTACAACCCTTTAAATTGAACCATAATTACTGATTGAAAACACTTTTAAACAACATTTAAAATAACAATTAGCAATACCCACAAGCTAAATCAACCTATAATCTCATAATCACACCCCTAGAATTGGGACTTTAGCTAGACATCATAAAAAGATAGAAATCGTTACCAAATTGTGTTTCCATCAACTAGTAAGATTAATTTCGTCTTTACAAAGGTCCAAATTGAAGAATCTCAAAGACCCACTTCCAATTTCTGAAAAATGGAAAACTTCAATTCTTCAAAGCCAAGGAAAAGTTTTGTTTCAATACTTAGAGTTAAAACTGAAACTCTCTAAAAATTCTATATTACGAAAACTCCTTTTAAACTAAATTTCAAAAATGTATTTATAGTCTCCAAAAATATGTTGCGAAGGACCATTCGACGCAGTATGTCGGGATCACCGATCAACTTTGTGGTCCGCCCTTTGGTCAGTTCCATCGCCTTTTTTCTTAGGCCTTCAGCATCCTCAAGTTCTGTAACTTTGGGCGATCTAATCACTACATCACGGAACCGTTCGGTGACACGCCAACTGCTCCTTTCGCTCACCGACTTGATTTTGTCCTTCAAGGCTTGCCACACTGGTACTTTAGGCGAGGTAATAGTCACTCGGTGACTCACCCAATGGATTAGGCGATCAACATGCCTTCTTTTCTTCGTTCTCACAGCTGCCTTGTTCCTTTTGTCCGACTAGTATCCATGCTTTGTTCCTAAATCCACATACCTAGAAATCAAGGATTTTACATCAGTTATTGACACAAGATAAGAATTTGAGGATACTAAATCTATCCAAATAAAGCCCTAAATGAGTCCGAAATGTGGACTCATCAATTGTCATAATAAATTGATGTGATCAAAGGAAATCATCTCCTCTAAATTTTTTTGTTATAAACATAAGTATGGGCGTTGGCTTTATATCCCTAGTAGCTGGGAAAATATTTCTCTATTTTTATGTCAAGAAAAAAAATCATTAAAATAAGGGAGAAGTTCTTCCAACATAATGGTGGTTTACTCTTGAAACAAAAAAATCTCCTCTAAAAAGGGTGGTGTGGAAGCAACCAAAATTTTTATAGATGACGAGTTGAAAAAGGATACAAACAACTATGTCAGTGATAGAATTCTTAATCTTGGTAGAAATGGAATTGTATACAGTGGTATACTTCTTGATAATAGTATAGTTGCTATTAAGAAATCTAAGTTTGTGGATGAGAATCAAGTTGAACAATTCACCAATGAGGTACTTATTCTTACTCAAGTTAACCACATAAATGTGGTGATACTCTTTGGGTGTTGTTTGGAAGGTGACATGCCTTTACTGGTTTATGAATACATTTCTCATGGAACTCTTTACGAGCATATCCGCAACCAAAATTTAATGCCTTGGTTCTCTTTGCAAAATCGGCTCAGAATTGTGGCAGAGACTGCAAATTCACTTGCTTACCTTAATCCATATACATAGAGACATCAAATCTACCAACATATTACTAGATGATGTTTACATAACAAAAGTGGTGAATTTTGGAGCTTCAACATTAGTCCCTCTTGACCAAATACATGTTGCTACATTGGTTCAAGGAACTTTAGGGTACTTAGATCCTAAATATTTTCAAACATGTCAATTGACAGAAAGAAGTGATGTTTATAGTTTTGAAGTAGTTCTTGCAGAACTTTTAACATGGATGAAACCTATTTTGAGGGGCACAAGTGATAAGGACAAATGTTTGGTAGAGAATTTAGTATCTTCTATGAGTAAGAATAGCTTATTTCAAATTCTTGATCGTAGAGTTGTAAGAGAAGGAAGTCTTGAGAAAATTTAAAAGATAGTTGAGCTCAATAAGAGTTGCCTTCACTTGCATGGAGAAGATAGGCATACAATGAAGGAACACTACAAGAAAAAGACTTACTAGGGACCAACATTTAATGACAAGGTACAAATCTCGTCCCTGAATGTACACTTATAGGGACAACATTTTCTTTCGGTCCATAATTGTCATTTTTATTTTCTAAATTAATAAAGGGCCAAAATATAATTTGATATCTCGTCCTAAAAGCTACGTTTAGCGGGAGTGATGTAAAATATTCTACTCACTTTTTAATCCCATCAAGGCCCTTTTGCTCTTTCTCTTCAATATTTCCCCCAAATTGAAACCCTATCCTCTGTATGTAAAATTTCTCTCCCAAAGCATGTTAATTTCTAATAATAAACTCTTCCAAATTTCTCTCTAAAAGGCTGAAGTCTAATAAACGGGCAATGACGAGAGTTGTCAATCTGAATAGGTTTGTCGTTTTTCTTCTTTTTTTATATTTCAAAATAGTAATATTTTGTACTGATTATACTGAAGGTTGATTGCCGTAGAGGGAGGGCTTAAAGTGGGAGTATTGGGATTGATGTGAGGATGACGGACAGGATTTGGTTTGTAGCTAGTGCTGGGAGAGTAAGGAGGATGAGAGAATGGAAATATCTCCCTTTAGTTTTGTTCATGAACTAAATAAATGAAGGGAACATATATTTTTCTCCTATGATAGGTTCCTTTGAATGTAACGTCAACCACTAATGTTTTTTGACTGTGTATGAACATCCTTGAAACAGAGAAACAAAATTGTAGAAGTTGATTAAAATAGTTGTAACACTCAAAAAAGGTTTTGCATTTTTATTAATCTATAGTTGAAAAGAGCAACAAAAAAGAAAAAAAAAATTGACCCAACATGATGTGTTGTGTTAGAAAAGAAAAGTATTTCCTGAGAACCTGTAAATGAGTAATTTGGAGTACTTGATGAAGCTGTCTCACCATGTTCTGAGCTTTGTTGCAGTTCAGATTGATATGATTAAAAATTACTTGGTGTCAAAAGATGACTATGTTATTTGGATTGTCTCTATTAATGAAAATTTTACTTGGTGCAAAGATTCTTAGCTTTTACACTTCTTAGATTTTGTCTACTTTCTTTGTGCATTCTGACTTTTGTAGCTTGTCTAAATTCTACTTTAAGCTTTGTACTTCAGCATTTTAATTTAACACTATTTTTTCATTGGGGGGCAAATAAGAGGAGGAAATGTACTCTGTCATTGATTTGCTGCTTTTATTTTAGTTGAATTAGCTAAATGGATCTTATATTTGAATGATGTTTTTGATCTTAAGAAAGGAATTCTGAATGTCCCTTCTGGGAAGTTCTATTTTTGTGGAATTCTATGTCATTGGAACCTTATGGCTGCTCTCAAAACTGGTACAATATCAATTGCAGTGATGGTCATGTTACTTCTATTGAACTAGATGATGTAGGTTTGGTTGGAGCATTGAATTTTTCAGCTATTTCTGGCCTTAAATATGCTAAAGAAGTAGTCAGTTGCAAGCAACCAGTGACATAAAAAAATTACTGATGAAGTTGGGTTTAATATGTCATTGGAATTTTTTTAACTTTCTTGAATATGTTTAGTGGATTTATACCCTTTGTACTGACTAGTTTAAAGTACTTGGTGTCTCATAATCTTTCTTTAAATGACCTTTATGGAATGGTTTCCACTAACTTTGCTTGTCTTGGCAGGTGAAGTATGGGATTTGCACTGTAATGCCTTCTAAGGTGATATTATGCTTCTGCTCGCCACATTAGGAGATACAGAGTATGTTGACCTCAATAGCAGTAGTAAGTTTGTTTGATCTGACCTGCAAGTAAGAAATTTGAGATTTGTCTAGCCAATTCGATATTTGAACATTAGTTCTTTTTTGTGTATTTACTTTTTATTTTTATTACCATTGTATTTCCCTAATTGATAAGTAATATTTATAGAAAGATGAATTCACAATTATCAACTTTTTGTGTCACCTTGATTCAAAGACAACCAATTAAATCTCTAAAGCATGACCTGCCAAACTATTAGATCCATTATTGGTAGAAACATGCCCTTGATATCGGCTAAAGGGATATAACACAGGTGGCTTGTTAAAACTGATGGTTAGATTATTAGATTCTCAGGTCTTAATTTTAATTTTTTTTGTGTGAACTTTGAAGTGTCATTTTAATTTTATGCTCTTAGGTTTAGCAGATCTGTTTTATTCAAATGTGAATAACAAGAAGTTGTTGTAATCTTCAGATTCTTGTTCACCTTGGGCACTGAACATGGATATCTGTTGAAGTCCTTCCATCATAGAAACATAATGTTTCTCATCATTTTTGCAAATCTATCATGGGTAAATGTTGTTTATTGGTTATTCTAATTTTCATGATTCCTCATTGAAATATCTTATAGACAAATATAATTTTCACACATTAAGCTTAATCCCATTTTCCAATTAACAAGTTATCTACTATGATCATTTGATGGATGGTGAATGAAACTTTCATGACATCTTCTTTTATAGTCAAGCATTTGAGGGACTATTGATATGAGTAGTATGTGAATAAACATTACTTTATCTAATAATTCTCAGCATCTACGTTGATATTTTAAAATAAACGCTTCTTAAGGAACAATTTCCATTGAATATCTTAGGTTAAGAATGATGTTAGTTGTAGACACTAGTTATTTTATTTGAATAGAGTATTTGGAGGTTTTGGACCTTCGTCCAGAAATAGCTGCACAAGTGCCTTTCTAGTTAGCCGTGACATTGAAGAAAAGAGGGAAATGCACTATCCGACCAGCTGAATTGATGTCCATCGATAAGCTTTTGGTTCCTTCCAAGCTTTTTTAATCTTTTCTTCCAAATGCATTGTCTAGTTGATTTAAGTTTTTATTTAGATTTGTATGTTATGTTTTCTCTGTTTTGGAGAAACTGTTAGTGATGCTATTTTACTGATTTAGAGTTAGGTGATGAGATTTCTTAAGATTCATTGCTAGCTCAATTTGTATGTACGTATAAGGATGTGTGAAATCTAGATAACTCCTATGATGAAGTGTTGAGTAGTGATAGAGACTGGACAAAATATGGCGGAGTGATAAAAGGGATTAATATAGTGTTGTCCCCAACTAGTGAGGGATTGAGAGACAGTAGTATTAGTTGTATATTTGTTGCCAGTTCAATAATTTACCGACTCTTATTTCCTTATGTATCCAAAAATCAGCTGCTTATATGGAGTAACATATGTACTCGTGATTTGGATGTCTTCCTTTTGAGTTGATCGTTTATTGGTAATAACCTCTCTAAGTTGGAAAGGTAGGGATAAGGTTTGCGTACATCTTACCCTCTTCAAACCCAACTTGTGGGCTCACACTGGGTATGTTGTTGTTGAAGAGAGACATATGGAGACTGATTAACATTAGATAACTATTGTATTTAGTATGTGTTTGGCTTATATTTTATTTATTGAGTATAAAATGATTGTCAAGATCTATACTGCATTTGGTTAGTTGCAAAGTGGTTAAATGAATTCACATTATTAGAACTTGTGAAAGTATTGCTACTTTGACAATGTATTTCATAAGGATAGATGATTTTACATTTATTTGTACTTGAACTATATTTAAAAATGACAAGCTCTAAAGGAGATGAAAGTATCCATTATTTAGGTGTTACTCTTATTGTTATCATTCATATACTTAATCTAATCTTTACAATTTTATAAAGAAAATATACGTTTTATTGTTTTACAGGTTTGAAGAGTGGAGTCCAGATACAAATTTTGAAGACTTCATACAACTCGAGAATTCGCCACCATTTTTCTAGGATTGTTAGGAAAGATTTTTTTTTTTGAGAAAAAAGTACCATGGTTGTATAAACAATACCATTACCATTACATGTGTATTTTGGTTACACGGTTACTAGTGTGATCTTCATATATTTTTTGTGATTTAATATTATTTTTTACATGTATATGTATAAATTGTATAAGAAATGTGATTTTTTTATTGCTTTTTCTTATGTGCATGTGACTTTCTATATAACAAACTGTATAATTTGAAGAAAAAAGTATGACAGGAAAGTCTTTTTAAGGACAAGTAATACTGGTAGCTAAATGTTATAGGCACCACTTAATCTATAATTTGGGGACCGGATGAAACTCTTTTAGAGACAAGATATTTCGTCCCTAAAACGCTTTTAGGGACCACAAAATACACCTGTCGCGAAAACTCTTTAAGGACAGGGGACTTGATCCCGTCGCTAATTCCCTTTAGCGACGGAGCCTATTGCGACCAGTGGCGACTAGATTTTTATGGTCGTTATTGACTTACAGGGACCAGAATCACACTTTTAGGGACTAGTTTTCTCGTCCCTAGTGACTGTTTTTCTTGTAGTGGAAGTGTCTATGGAACTTAAGAGTTTAAGAAAGTTCACTAGCCTTTCGACTAATGGAAATAGAAATGAACATCAAAAGGATATTGAATTACCATATCTCTATACAATTCTAGTTGATTTTAATACAGGTATGGTCAACTTCTCTAGACAATATCCCAGCTCCTACACAAATAGCAACATCTTTTTCTGGAAAATATAGTTCAGACAGTTGTCACGACCCGAACCTACAACCTGGACATGGCTGACACTCGAGAACCATTGTTGACCCCTAAGCGAACCCTCATCCTAGCTGACTACAAGAAAAAGACTAACTCATGTATACATAAGAATTAAATTGAATGAAATGCTAAATCAATAGTGTAATAAATCTCAAAACTCTCTGAATATATTGAGTATGAAACATAAGTTTTGAATAAAACATCTGAAACTAAAAGACTCTCAAAAACTCTCTATCTATAAAGCATCTGTTGTACAAAGATGAGTGTTGTAATAAGACCCACGACTTCTCAAAAGAACTACTATTAACAACTCCTAAAACTGGAATCCTCCGGAAGCAAGGAGGTCTTACTTTAAAGCAGATGAAGTGATCTCAAGGGACTCTTGTTGAGGATCATAAGAACCTCTATCTGCATCATTAAAGGATGCAGGTCGAATGACATCAATACATTGAATGTACGAGTATGTAATATAGTTGAATAACAAATAACAGAAAGAAAGGACTGAAGTAGATATAGATATATACTCAACTGATGAACGAATTGAAGAAGTGAAATCATTAAGACTAAACAAAATACTTACTCATCTCTGAACTCTTCATATTAAGTGATACAATAAACATATACTTTTAACTCTATTTGGGAGATTCTCTAACCGACAACCATCACTATGAGTTATGTGATGACAGAACGTCTCGCCCATGCTAACAGAACTGTCATATTCCTTGTCGGGGTATATAACACCTCAACTAAGTGGATCCACTTAGCTCCACCCGAATGCACTAAGGATTCATCTAAAAAGTATGATCCTTTGCCTAAGTTGGCATACATGGTTTATGAGAATTTTTAGTTGTCTGAACTCATCCCATATCGGAGCTCAATACTACTCCCAATAATATATATACTCATGCTGAAATGTTTAAAACATACTCTTTCTCTGTTTTGAGGTAATTACTCAAAATAACCTCTTAAAAGAGGTAACTGCTCTGAAATATCTCTAAACTCATTAAGAATTAAAAGTTTTTTTTTTCAATGTAAAAACTGATATCTTTGAAATACTTAAGTCTCGTATACTCTAACTCAATTCATATTTAAAAAGTCTTTCTCAAAACTATATCATAAATCATACTATGATCTGATGATTGATGACTCGAGAAGTCATTATGTAATCATGTTTCAAAACTCATATTTGCTTTCTTAGAAAATCAGTATAAGACAAAAATGTTTGTTTTAAAAGATTCTCAAAAATTATAACTCAAAATAGGGTTCATGCTGAAATATAGACATGAACGAATCAACTCAAGGATCTTAATAACAACATAGAAAACTCAATACTCAGAACTTAACGACATTACTCATCTCAAGAATACTCAATTCATAGGATTCTTGTTGAAATATAGACATGAACGAATCAACTCAAGAATCTTAATGCATAACATACAAAAATTCAATAATTAGAAATATAATTTCGAAAAGAAATAGGAACTCAAGAACTCAAAATAAACCTATCTCAAGAATACTCTAATCAAGGGATAAAATCCTAGATTACTCTTTTACTGATTGGAAAGTAGATGTAGAGCGTGAGAATGATCTAGTCCAACACTTTGATAGCCTTACATACCTTAAAGAATAAGGTTGTTGAATAATCTTGAAGAAGAACTTGATTAGAAACTTTGAAAACCTGTCTTGAAGGAGAAAAATCAAGAAAACCTTTCTTGATATACTTGAATTAATTTCTTGAAACTCTATGGACAAGAATTAGGATTCCATTAATGATTCATACGTGTATGAAGAAGTTTGAGTTGGAAAGAATGAAATTCTTGGAGAAGATACCTTGAAGAATAATCTTGAAAAAGTTTGAAAGAATCTTGAATGGAAGTCTTCTACTTTAATTTTTCCTTAGGGTTTTACCTTATGGTTTGAGGGAGAAGAAAATGGGGTATTAAGAGATGAAAATATTACTGGTTTGGGTCTTTAATTAGTCAAGAAATTCATTTAGAGTTATCTTAGAGGTAAAAAGATAAAAATGACCTATTTTAATGTTTTCCCATTTGCTAATTCGTCACTTCATTGTATCAGGTTACTAAAATGGTCATAACTTTTTACTCGAAAATCAGATTGACGCGAAATTGGTGGTGTTGAAAAGGATATTCACATAACTTTAATTTGATAGGTCATGGGTAATATAACTCTTTATATTCACACGACTCTGATTGCTCACTGGATCAATGATGCGCTGGATACTGATCCTGGTTACATGTGTCTGCATCATACAAAGATGCAGGCCAAATGGCATCAGTAAATTGAATGTACAAGTATGGAGGGGAATTTCTAAAACAACACGTAAGCTTGAAAGGAACTGAAGAACTTACCTAGCTCAATTCAACTCAGCTTAATTGAACTCATTTCAATATAAAGCAATAAAGTAAATGCAGTATAAAGAAAAACTTTTAAACTATGGATGTCAACTCTGTGTATTTAGAAATACAATATTACTTTGTGTGTACGCCAATATACGATATCAACTTTGAATTGTATATAAAAATACAAATAAATTGTGTATGTAAGGATACAAATACTTCTGTGGGAATTTCTCTAACCAACAACCATCACGTAAGAGTTCTTGTGATACAAAATTTTGCCTCACGCTGCCAGGGCCGTCCTATACCTTGCCAAGGGTATAGAACTTGACTACTAAGTGGATACACTAGTCTATGCTAAAAACACTAAGGAATCATCTAAAAAGTATGACCCTTTTCTACCCATGATGGCAACATATTTTATGGGGGCTGTGAGTTGTCTGAACTCTCCCTCATATCGGTGCTCAATACTACTCCCAAAATATGATACTAGCTCTTATGTAAAGAAACATACTTCTTTCTGTGATTTGAGATAATTTCTCAAAAACATAGCTCAAGGGCTATCTTGGAAATCAAAGTTTCCTCTCTTGCTTAATTGTGAAAGCATTTACTCTTTTCTGAAAATTAGCTCAAAGGCTCTTTGGAAATCAAGGTTTCCTTCTCTTGTTTAAATGTGAAAAAAATTTAAAATCTTTGGGAATACATAGTCCCCATTTATTTTTGAAGAAATTAAATTTAACCTTTACTCTTTACTCTTTACTCAATTTAAACTCTAAGTCTTAAAACAAAGTTAAAACATTGATGAAAACAATTTTGGAAAACTCTAAAAACTTCTCTTGACTTGACTCTTACTTTCCTTGAATTGAATTATGGATACAAGGTTCATGATATCATGTTTATGGATGATTTCATGATGTTTAGACGTATCTTAGAGTGTTGGAATTAACTAGGAAAAATAGGTACGTTGCTAAGGAACTAGTATGGAAATATGGGGAAAAATAGAAGACCTGGCGTCCCTAGCGCTCTGATTGGCGCGGGGCGCTAGATTCAAAACTTCAGAGATGAAATTGGCGCACGCTGGCTGGCACGGCGCACCAGGGTCAAAACTTCAGAGGACTCTTTGGGAAGCGATGTCTGGCGCGATGCCCCACTCCAATTCCCCAGATTTTTATGAAATTCCTCCTTCGTTATTCAACTCTAAACCCTCTAAACACAATTGAGTTTTTCCCCGAACACTTAGAATCACTTATACCATCAATATATGAAAGATTCTAATTGAATTTACACTTAAAAATCATGGACTCGAATCAAACAACTCCTCAACAATTTCAACGATCCAATAATTCAATAGAACTTCAACAAACCCATCAAGAACTTAATTTCTAAACTTTCAAGGACTTAAATTCGCTGAAATAAATCATGATTGGTGCGTGGGTGAACTAACCCAGCACTGTGATCCTGCATACCTCTTAGGGATCACCCTTTGATGAAATCCACGATCTTAGTTTCGAGATTTTGATGATATCTTCTTCTTCTCCTCTTTTTTCTTCTTCTTTTATCTTCTCTAAAATCGTAACTCAATATTGTAAAAGCGTAAACTGAATCCTATCAGTTTAGACCCCAATAAATTACCAAAAAATGAAATCAAGTCATGGGGTATGGAAAAGACCATATTACCCTTCTAAAATCCGGATTAGACTTTCCTTATTTGAATATCCCAACTTCAAATGGTCATATCTCATTCATAGGAACTCGGAATTGAGTAAACTAAGCGGCGTTGGAAAGATTATTCCAAGATATTTCTTACGATATTTGGAAGCACACCTAACTCATCCTGAGCTAGGAGTTATGGTCATTTGAAATTGATCAAAAATTCAGACTTGACATAACTTAACAATTTTTTTTCCCGATTTTCATTCTTTACAAAAACTACTATTTCCAATTCTAACTCTTCCTAGTTCGTTCAAATAGTGAGATGTTACAATATCTCCCCCTTGGTAACATTCGTACTCGTATGATATTACCCTTACTAGGCTAAGGGTGTAACATCCATCATTCAGTCCAAACACCCAACAAACAACTGCAAAAACAACATGCCAACTTATAAATAAATACCAAGAAAAGGATTAGTACCTTAATTTGTAACTTCTCCGGATTCGAAGAGATGTGGATATCTCTTCTTCATGTCCTCCTCAGCTTTCCAAGTAGCTTCCTCAACAAACTGATTCCTCCAAAGGACTTTGACTGATGCTACTTCCTTAGTCCTCAACTTGCGAACTTGACGATCTAGAATCTGAACCGAAATCTCCACATAGGACAAACTATCCTTGATACCAATATCTTCAATTGGTATGATAAGTGAAGGATCTCCCATGCACTTTTTCAACATGGAGACATGAAATACCGTATGAACCGCTGATAACTGTTGTGGTAGCTCTAACTCATAACATACATTGTCAATCCTCTTGGATATTCTGTAAGGACCAATATAGCAGGGACTAAGATTCCCCTTCTTACCATATCTCATAACACCCTTCATGGGTGAAACTTTCAATTAGACTCAATCATCTACTTCAAACTCTAACTCCCTTCTCCTAACATCAGTGTAGGATTTCTGACGACTCTGCGCCATTTTCAAGCTCTCTTGAATCACTTTCACCTTCTTCATACCTTGATGAACTAAATCTGGTCCTATCAACCCAGCTTCACCAACTTCAAACCATCCAATAGGAGATCTGCATCTTCTCCCATAAAGAGCTTCATAAGGAGCCATTTGGATGCTAGAGTGGTAACTATTGTAGTAAGCAAATTCAATAAGAGGTAGGTGATCATCCCAATTTCCTTTGAAATCAATCACACAAGCCCTCAACATATCCTCTAAGGTCAGAATGGTATGTTCTGCTTGCCCATTTTTCTGAGGATAAAAGGCAGTACCTAAGTTCACCTTTTAACCCAAGCCTTTTTGGAATGAATTCCAAAATTGTGTAGTAAATTGCGCACCTCTATCTGAAATAATGGAGACCGAAACTCCATGAAGTCTAACCACTTATAGAAGATACAACTTGGCATAATCCTCTGTTGAATGAGTAGTCTTTACCGGCAAAAAGTGGGTTGATTTTGTCATTCCATCGACATTAACCCAAATAGAATCATGTTGCCTGCGAGACCTTGGTAAACCTGTGATGAAATCCATATTAATCATCTCCCACTTCCATTCTGGAAATTCTATATTCTGAGCCATACCTCCTGGCCTTTGGTTCTCTACTTTAACTTGTTGGCAATTCAGATACTTAGCAACAAATTCTGCAATGCCCTTGTTCATACTACTCCACCAATAGACTTCTCTCAAATTGCGATAAATATTTGTGGAACCAGGATGAATGGAATATCTGGAGCTATGAGCTTCCTTCATGATCCTCTCTTGGAGTTCATCCACCCTTGACACACACAATCTACCTTGATACCTCAATATACCATCTCCCCCTTGTTCAAAAGCCATTACTTTTTACTTATGAACATTTTCCTTCAATTTAAGCAAAATTGGGTCTTGGTCTTGTTTCTCTTTAACTTCAGACGCTAAGGATGATTCAGCCCCATTCATCACCACTACTCCTCGTTCTGTGGAATCCATTAGTCGAACTCCTAAGCGTGCAAGTCTATGCACATCTTTCGCTAACTCTCTCTTTTCTTCCTCAACATGGGTGGTACTACCCATAGATAACCTGCTGCATCAACAACAACATTAGCCTTACCTGGGTGGTAAAGAATACTCATGTGATAATCCTTGAGTAATTCTAATCACCTCATTTGTCTGAGATTAATCTCTTTCTAAATAAACACATATTGAAGGCTCTTATGATCGGTGAACACATCCACATGAACACCATAAAGATAATGACGCCATATTTTCAAAGAAAAAACTACGGCAGCCAATTCTAGATCATGGGTTGGGTAGTTTCTCTCATTAACTTTCAACTGTCTGGAGGCATAAGCTATAAATTTGTCATTCTGCATTAACGCAGAACCCAAACCAAATATAGACGCATCACAATAACCAACAAAACCTTGCGTATCTTCAAGTAAGGTGTAACACTGGGACAGTAGTCAACCTCTTTTTCAATTCATGAAAGCTTTTCTCACAAGCTTCAGACCATTGAAACTTAATTGTCTTCTGATTCAACTTGGTCAAAGGGGATGAAATAGATGATAAGCCCTCTACAAACCTTCTATAATAGCTAGCGAACCCCAAGAAACTCCTAATATCAGTTGGAGATGTTGGTCTAGGCCAATTCTACACTGGCTCTATTTTCTGAGTATCAACTTTAATTCCCTCTCGAGACATAATGTGGCCTAAGAATGCCACAGACTCAAGCCAAAACTCACACTTAGATAACTTGGCATACAACTCTCTATCCTTTAGAGTTTGGAAAACTATTCTAAGATGACTAGCATCATCATCTTCATTCCTTGAATAGATTAGTATGTCATCAATGAAGACGATAAAATGCATATCTAAATAAGGTTTGAATACTCTATTCATAAGGTCCATGAATGGTGCAGGTGTAATGGTCAAACCAAAGGACATAACCCAAAACTCATAATAACCCAAAACTCATAATGACCATAACGTGTTCTGAAAGCTGTCTTTGGAATATCACATTCCCTTAATCTTAACTGATGGTAGCCAGATATGATATCTATCTTAGAGAAACATGTGGAACCTTGAAATTGATCGAAAAGATCATCAATCCTTGAAAGAGGATACTTATTCTTGATGGTAACCTTGTTCAAATCACGGTAATCTATACACATCCTAAGGGAACCATCTTTCTTCCTCACAAACAAGATCGGAGTGCCCCAAGGTGATACACTTGGTCGAATAAAGCCCTTATCGAGGAGATCTTTCAACTATTCGTTTAGTTCTTTCAACTCTACTAGCACATTCTATATGGTGAAATAGATATAGGACGAGTATATGGAAGAACATCTATACCGAAGTCTATTTCTCTCTCAGGAGGGACTCCGAGAAGATCATCTAGCAAGACTTCTGGAAAGTCTTTTACTACTGAAACTGACTGAATAGGAGGTATATCAACACTAGAGTCATTAACTCGGACTAAGTGATATACATACTCCTTGGAACCTAACTTTCTTGCCTTAAGGTATGAAATAAAACGACCCTTAGGCACTGCTGAACTACTTTTCCACTCTAAGACTAGCTTATTTGGGAATTGAAACTTGACAACTCGAGTTGTACAATCAGCTGAGGCATAACATGGATGAAGCCAGTCCATACCAAGAATGACATCAAAATCTACCATGTCTAACACAACTGAATTAGCCATGGTACTTTTGTGATTGACAGAAATAGGACAATCACGATAGACTCTTTATGCTAGAATAGACTCACCAACAGGTGTAGAAACACTGAAGGGTTCACTAAGTTGCTCAGGAA
This sequence comes from Solanum acaule, assembly GCA_036250505.1. Classification (NCBI taxonomy): domain Eukaryota; kingdom Viridiplantae; phylum Streptophyta; class Magnoliopsida; order Solanales; family Solanaceae; genus Solanum; species Solanum acaule. Next base: position 6,587 of record JAJOOR010016340.1, on the reverse strand, counting down.
TAACATCAAAATTCATCACAACATACGGAGTTACAAAGGATAAACTCGCTCCTGGGTCTAGCAAAGCATAAACATTAGAGTTAAAGACTTGGATCACACCAGAAACAATATCTGGTGAATCCTTTTGCTCTCGGTGGCTTGTGATAGCATATAGGCGGTTTGTTCCTCCGCCAGTACCTGAAGTAGCTCATCTATGTGCAGCTCTGTCTGGTGGAGCAACTGAAGAAGACTGGCTCTACTGCCCCCATTACCGTTACCCTACTTATTCTTTCGACATTCTCGCATGAAATGACCATTCTGGCCAAACATGAAACAACCAGTTGAGCCTTCATGACATGTACCTGAGTGGTTCCTATCACACTTAGCGCAGTCAGGAGGCTTACTACCCCCTTGTGCCATACTACCTTGAGAATAGGCAAGTTTGGATATGAAATTCTAACTTTTGTACTCACTTTTGTTCTTAGGTGCATATGCATTAGCAGATAATGGAGCATGTCCCTTCTATTTCTTTTAGAAGGATGACTAGTTGGCATTATTCTTCTGCCGTCCGGATTCATTCCCTGTCTTAACTCTCTTATTCTTAAATTCCTCTCTATCCCTCATCTTCTCTTCCTCAACCTGTTGCACGTAGACCATCAATCTTGTGATATCCATGTCACCTATTAGCATTACAGCCTTACCTTTCTTACTCGACACATGAGACAGCCGAGCAACAAACAAACTCATTCTTCTCCTCATGTCAGCAACCATCTCTGGAGCATACCGAGAAAGTTGTGTGAACCTTAGACTATACTCATGAATGCTCAAAGAATCCTTCTTCAGTGTAAGGAACTCTCGTACCTTAGCCTCTTTCAGTTCTCGGGTGAAGAAACACCCCAAGAAGGTCTCCTCAAAACAAGCCCAACTCGCAGGTGGTGCTCCCTCAACTCGGTTTTTCTTCCATTGGTCGAACCATATCCTAGAGACATCCTTCATCTGGTGTGCAGCTAGTTCCACCCTTTCAATATCAACAACATGCATGATCTCAAAAAATTTCTAAAGTTCTTCAACAAAATTCTCTAGATCCTTAGTAACACTAGAACCTGTGAAGTTTGGAGGATTAACCCTTAAGAACTTGCGGATCCTCGAATTATCAGCCACTTCCTGACGATTCCCTCTCTGTTGTCCAGCTTGATTAGTCCTAACTTGGCTTAACATCTAGATAGCCTCACGAAACTAAGCATTGGTGACCTCTCCTTGGGGTTGCACTTCTGGTGCATTAGGTACCCCTTGTTTCTCAATATTTCTCCTATCGGGCTGACCTCTGACAGCTCTTCGTGGAGACATGCTCTGAAAGAAACGCGCAAGCACGAGATAGAAGAAACTTTTTTAGAGATCAAACTCTAACGCACGAAATGAGTATGAAAGAAGTGAGATAGTTTCCTAAGTGTTGCAGCCTCCTAATTATAGATGTGGCACGCTTCACACCGATAACTAGGAGTCTACAGACACAACTTCATAGACTCCCTAGGACTCTTGAACTATGTGCTCTGATACCAAGTTTGTCACGCCCCGAGCCTACACCCTGGGTGGGACTGGCACTTGAGAACTTTTGTTGGCCCCAAGCGAACCCTGGTCTGGCTTACTTACTCAGTGAAAGAGTCAACTTAACAAGATAAAGCCAATCAAAACTTATAATGTTGTAAAGAAAACATTGAACTAGCTAATAAGGCAAACTCAAGTCTCAACATAAGATAATGAAAATGAAAAACTAAAGAACTAACATCTGACTGTCTAAGATGCCTCTAAACAATTGTGATGGATGTCAGGACAAGACCCACAACATTCTAATGAATGAATAATAATATTGAAAGCAATAAAAGGGATCCTCCAGAAAGCAATGAGGCTCACCACACGACTCTGAGTTCTCACTGGATCAACGATGCGCTGGATGTTGATCCTGGTTACCTGTGTCTACTTCATACAAAGATGCAGGCCAAATGGCATCAGTACATTAAATGTATGAGTATGCGAGGGGATTTCTAAAACAAGACCTCAACTTGAAAGAAACTGAAGAACTTACCTGTCTCAACTTAACTGAACTCATTTCAATATAAAGTAATAAAGTAAATGCAGTATAAAGAAAAGCTTTTAAAATATGGATGTCAACTCTGTGTATTTATAAATACAATATTACTCTGTGTGTATGCAAATATACAATATCAACTCTTAATTGTATATAAAAATACAAACAAACTGTGTATGTAAGAATACAAATACTTTTGTGGAGTTTCTCTAACCGATAATAATCATGTAAGAGCTATTGTGATGATACAACATTTTGCCTCACGCTGCTAGGGTCGTCATGTACCTTGTCGAGGGTATCGAACCTGACTACTAAGTGGATCCACTAGTCTATGCTAAAAAACACTAAGGAATCATCTAAAAAGTATAACGCTTTTTCTACCCATGATGGCTAGATGGTTTATGGGGGTTGTGAGTTGTCTGAACTTTTCCCTATATCGGTGCTCAATACTACTCCCAAAATATGATACTAGCTCTTGTGTTTAAAAACATACTTATTTCTGTGATTTGAGATAATTTCTCAAAAACTTAGCTCAAGGGATATCTTGGAAATCAAAGTTTCCTCTCTTGCTTAATTGTGAAAGCGTTTACTCTTTTCTAGGCTCTTTGGAAACCAAGGTTTCCTTCTCTTCTTTAAATGTGAAAACATTTTAACCTCTTTGGGAGTACATAGTCCCCATTTACTTTTGACGAAATGAACTTCAATCTTTACTGTTTACTCTTTACTCAACTTGAATTTTAAGTCTTAAAACAAAGTTAAAACATTTGGGAAGGACTTTTGGAAAACTCTAAGAACTTCGCTTGACTTGACTCTTTCTTTCCTTGAATTGAATAAATGATTCAAGATTCATGATCTCATGTTTATGAATGATTTCATTATGTTTAGACGTACCTTAGAGTGTTGGAATCAACTAGGAAACATAGGTACGTTGCTAAGGAACTAGTACGGCAAGATGAGGGGAAAAATAGAAGACCTGGCGTCCCTGGCGCTCTGAGTGGTGCGGGGCGCCAGATCCAAAACTTCAGAGATGAAGTTGGGGCACGCTGGCTTGCGTGGCGCATCAGGGTCAAAACTTTAGAGGACTCTTTGGGGGCAATGTCTGGCGCGACGCCCCACCCCCATTCCCCAGATTTTTATGAAATTTCTCCTTCGTTATTCAACTCTAAACCCTCTAAACACAATTGGGTTTTCCCACCGAACACTTAGAATCAATTATACCATCAATATATGAAAGATTTTAATTGAATTCACACTTAAAATCATGGACTCGAATCAAACAACTCCTCAACAATTTCAACGAATCAAGAATTCAATAGAACTTCAACAAACCCATCAAGAACTCAATTTCTAAACTTTCAAGGACTTAAATTCGCTGAAATAAATTATGATTGGTGCGTGGGTGAACTAACCCAACGCTATGTGATCTCACATACCTCGTAGGGATCACCCTTTGACGAAATCCACGATCCTAGTTTCGAGAATTTGATGATTTTTTCTTCTTCTCCTCTTTTTTCTTCTTATTTTCTCTTCTCTAAAACCTTAACTCAATATTGTAATAGCGTACACTGAATCCTATTACTTTAGACACCAATAAATTACCAAAAAATGAAATTAAGTTGTGGGGTATGGAAAAGACCATACTGGCCTTCTAAAATCCGGATTAAACTTTCCTTATTCGAACATCCCAACTTCAAATGGTCATATCACTCATACGAACTAGGAATTGAGTAAACTCGGCATCGTTGGAAAGATTATTCCAAGAAATTTTTTACAATATTTGGAAGCACACCTAACTCATCCTGAGCTAGGAGTTATGGTCATTTGAAGTTGACCAAAAATTCAGACTTGACATAACTTGACAAACTTTTTTCCAGATCTTCATTCTTTCCAAAAACAATTATTTCCAATTCTAACTCTTCCCAGTTCTTTCAAATAGCGAGATATTACAATTTTGGTCTTGCATAGTCGAATTTTCTTTAAAATATATAATATATTTAAAAAAATCATACTATTTATATATATATACTAGTTTTTTGGCACGTGTGTTCCATGTATTTTTTTTAGATCGGTTAGAATGACTAAAATTCTACAAAAGTTTGTCTGTAATGAGTATTAAAATACAACAATTACAAATAAATCTATAAAAGAGTGACATGAAACACCAATTGTTTTTCACTTTAATCAAATAACAAGCAACAAAGGAAAAAAATAAAGTTTAAGCGAAATAATTTGGATAACTAATAAAGTTTGGGAATAAAAGTTTAAGCGAAATAATTTGGATAACTAATAAAGTTTGAGTATGAGAGTGGCTTGAATTTTTTTTTCACTAAAAAATATGGAGCACAAAGTTCGAAAATAAAAGCGTCTTTAAAAGAGTCAGAATGAAAATGTCTCTGTCACAAATTTGATTCAGTTACACTTTAAGTAAAAAATATAAACGCATTTAATGACCTAATGTGAGAACTATTCAGATTCAGACCTTCATTAACTACAAATAAATGAATCTTTAATTTGAGTCCCAACAAAAATATAAACTTATGATAATAAAAATCATAAAAAATTAAGTTTAAATAGTCGAATATAGATTTTTTTTTTTTAAAAACAGAGAAAAATATACAATATACACAACTATCTTAAGACTTTAATCATGACAATATAGATGAAAAAAATTAACCAAATTAGTACATAATTTTCTGAGTTTTTGTCAAACTAAAACATGAATAAGATAGTACAATAATAATGTATATGGTTCACTACTTTAACTTTAGAATGAAATGGATAACCTTGGATATAGATCTCATGAAATCAAAATGATAATTTATATAGATAAAAATTAGGAATATCAAAAAGAGATCTTAAAGGTTATTTCATATATCCTCCAACTCACTCTAAATAGGTTAGCTATACTACACTCACAAGTCACAACCATTATGATGTTATTAAATTAAATATTTTCTATAATGAAAATCTTACCCAAATAAAACTTTAAGAAAATTTTAAAGCAAAATAATAAATAAAAAATAGAATTTCTAAATAACAACTATCTGAATTAAATGTATTTACAAATAACTTACCTATTAAAGTGCAACAAAATTATTATTAATAGTTTGCATATCTTATTAAATAATTTGTGTTCACTTCTTTGTTTATGACTTTCAAATGATAAATGTGTTAAGAAATATATATTTATTTTTTAATCAAAGAAATGAATAAATTTTTTGTCTAATTTTTTTTATGTTTGTTTAAAAATGTTTAAAAGTCACTCCAGAAAAATGTCGTGTTTTTAGTTTTAGGTGGTATTTTAGTAATTATATTCTGATATATTTATTTATTACTATAGATCAAGTGCAAAGAATACTCAATTGATGATATGATATATTTTCAGATTTTGTAAGAGAATTATTTTCACTTAGAATTTCATAAAAGAATGATATTACCAGAAAAAAAATCCAAATACATATACCCCTCGATTCAAATTATAAGAAGGAAACTTGGATAATTCATTTTTAAATTACATGTAATTTCTTGGTTAAACTATACAAACAATTCATGGATTTTAAAAGAAAATAATTTCATACATATACACAAATAAATATTTTCTGAGAATAACTTCAAGCAAGAAAATATAATACTATGTAGATGTATAAGTATGGGTATTTTATTATATCTTTATGGGTGTCACGGCCCTGCAATGACATTATGAGATTCGAGTTTGACCTCTTTAAATTTGTTGAAATTCAAAACTCTACATTTTTTTATGAAATTCGAAAATGATTTTCAATATCATAACAAGAGAAGTTTCAATTGGAATGAAATTCGAAAGTGATTTTCAAGACTTCTTAATGTCAATATAGAGGTTTTTATCGTCATGAGTCACATTAGCTTGCTAAAGAATTTCAGTCAAATAGTAAAGCATATTGAGATTAATATTGAATTAAGAGTAGGTTAATAAAAAAAACATGTCTATACCTAAAACATATTCATCTAGATGACTTTTTGATACCATCTAACTATACCATAATACCTGAAAAATTAAGAAGCCTAATAAAAAGAGAGAAAACAAATAAAATACACATATTTGAAAGAGAGCAAAAAGTGAAGCTAATTGGTAAGGGGTAAAAGAACAAAAAAGTTGAAAAAGATACCTTCTAGGGATAGCACATAATTATCATGTTTTCTAAGAAAAAGAGTTGAGTTATAGAGTTACAAATAATGTCAGTTCATTGAAGAGGTGCAATGGTCTCTTAGAGTTAATGAGGTGAATTTTGATTTTTTTGAGAAGTTTCAATTGGGATTAAAAGTGAACATTCAGATTTTTGGTTTAATGCTATGTGGGTGAGGTATTTATTAATTTGATGAATTAGTAGATTATTGTGCTATTAGATGGACAGAAAAGAAAAAAAAGGAGAAAAATGATAAACAAGAATGCTAGTCATAGGAAGGTCTTATAGCATCTTATCTATGTTTCTCCTTAATATATATATATATACAGAGAGAGAGAAAGAGGGGGGGGGGGGGGGGG
>JAJOOR010016339.1:0-55317 GCA_036250505.1 Solanum acaule | reverse complement strand
CCCCCCCCCCCCCCCCCCCCCCCCCCCCCCCCCCCCCCCCCCCCGGGTTTACTTTTTTATATACAGTTGGTAAAAAAATAAATAAATCTTTTTAAAATGATTCTAAAGCAAGAAAATAAATTCACAAATGAGAAATGGTCAAAAGTATCCCTCAACTATTAGAAGTGGATCAAATACACCTTTGTTTGATTTTGGGATAAAAATATCCTTATCTTTAGTGTATTAACTCATTTTTACCCCTCAAAACTAACAGATGTCATGTTACCTTAAAGATCACATTAAAAAAAAAATTATTTTGCTGACTTGAAAATTCCAAATGGCAAAAAGTTTAAACACAATTTTTTTTCTTTGACCCAACTTTCACCTCTTTTCCTTTCTTGAGGCACCCGCCAGCGAAGCTGCCACATTCAAAGCCGTCTCCTCTATTTTCGTGCTTCACTCATTGCCGCATTCTCCTTCTAATTTATTGGATCAAGACTTGATTCTGATTTATTCATATGTAGCTATGCCTAACAAATTATGAAACAAATCATGACCTCCTCTTTCTCAACTAATTAAATATTGCAAAGGTTTATCTTTGAATTTTTCATCCTTTTAATGGCAAGATTACTTTATAGTAGAATATACACAGATGATATTGCAAGTAGATTTGGTCATCTGCTTGCTCTGTAGCCTTTCAAAACTTGAGACCATTGAATATATATTCTTGCAGAGAGTGAATGTGCCAGGGCAATATGGTTCATTTTTGGAACTAACTTTTATGAGGTTGTGAATGGCCTAAGAATGAGAAATTAATATGGAGAGCGGATCATGGCATATTGAATGTGGAGGCGTCTGTGGCTAGGTGCCTCAAAAAAGATAATGTTACGACCCATACCGTTGTGAGTGACACCTACACTAAATCACTTGGTGGGAAAACCAACAACTAACTCAAACTAACCCCAACACACAATTTATAAAACAAGTTCATCATATAAAACAGTCCAACAGTAAAAACTTTTGTAAGGAAATAAATCCCTAAGAGCTGAAAGTCATAGTACCAAAACACTAGATAATAAATAATAGCGATACAATCGAAACTAAAACATAAGTCTAACAGTCTAAAGTATCTATGTACGAAAAGATGAACAAGAATGATAAAGAAACATCCATAGTAGCCTGGAAGAATAGATCACTATTGGATTTGAAATCAAGTGTCCCTTAATTGAGGTATCTGATTAGCCGTTGGATGAAGCTCTGTACTTAATTAGTAAAGAACAAGTGCAATATCAGTACATACACTACAATGTACTAGTAGGATCACACGACCGATCCAAGATATAAATGTAAACAACTAACTACAACATAGTATCACTGAACAACACATATAACAACAATCACCAAAATTCATACACTTCTGATCACAATATCATGAATCAAACAATATCTGAATGCATGTCCCACGTGATCACAAAAGCAAATGCCAATCCCCTTAAGGAATCATAAACACATATTTGGTACTCTCATGGAACCCACACACAAGATGTTAGTGTACCAACATGGTACCTGAGCCAATTAGAGTTATTATCATTCCAGTCGTGGTACTTGAGTCAACCATTAGTATTCATACCAGGCGTTGTATTCGAGCCAACCATTAGTATTCCTATATCGATGTGGTACTTGATCTAACCAACAATCACAAACAATCATGCAAAATCACAAACACAATGAACAATCACAGTTAAAACCACAAGTCATAAAAACAGGTTCATTGCTTGAGATTATCAACATGATGTCATTTCATATACTTCCCTATGCTTTCCCCAACATGCATTGCACAAATGATACTATAAAGTATAACATATAAATTTAAAATATTGTTTGTGAAAAATTTCTAGTTTTTTCATTAATATATTTATGTTCTAAGTTGAAAGTAATGGAATGAATTGAGTATATCGTACAAAAGCTTCATGGAAAAAAAGCTTCCTCCAAATCTATAGTCTAATAATTAACTTAGTTTGAAAAATATATTTTTAGCAATAACGCCTTTCAAAAAAATATTTTTAAGGAGAAACAATTTGTATTTGGTTAATAAAATTTAAAAGCATTTTGAACAATAACTAGTGTTTATTCAATCTTTTCAAAATTATTTCTAATTATATTTCATTTTTTTTAAAAATGCTTTTTAAAAAAAGTACTTTTTACTAAAGATTTTTTTTTTTAGTTTATGAAAAATTATGTAAAACAAGGGGGAAAATAGGACAATACTAAACAAGAAAGGAAGACAAACGGTAATGAAAATATCAACTAAAGAGTATTATTTGATCTCTTCAAGGGTGTCTTTCAGAAGGGTGAAGCATACCCTTTTATAGGATGTAGAAATCATCCGTTTACAACCTTAAACCAAATACGTTAGTGTTTAAGGTTTACATTAAATTAATACATTATGTTAGGTTATTGATGAAAAGAAACATTCACAATTAAATGAATTTGTAACACTCCCCCTTGGATGTTTATAGATAATGTGCCTTGTTAAAATTTTACTAGGAATAACCCAGTGGAAAAAGGCCTAGTGAAGGAAAAATAGTACACTCATCTTGTAATACGCCTTGAGGGTCGCCTTATTAAAAACCTTACCAGGAAAACCCAATTGGACAAAACCTTAGTTAAGGAAAAAAGACTACAACACGTATTTTACTCCCCTCGATCGATGAAAAATTTAGTTGATATCTTGGAGACGATGCATTCTAATATTATATCTTAGTTTCTCAAATATCGACGTTCGCAATGCTTAGTGAATAAATCTGCAAGATTATCATTCGAACGAATCTGTTGAACATTTATCTCACCATTTTTTGAAGATCATGTGTGAAAAAGAACTTAGGTGAAATATGTTTTGTTCGGTCTCCTTTGATATATCATCCCTTTTATTGAGCTATGCAACCAACATTATCTTCATACAATATTGTTGGAATCTTTGTTTGCACAAAAATACCACATAATTGCAAAATGTGTTGATTCATTGATCTCAACCATACACACACTCGACTTGCTTCATGAATGACTATTATTTCGGCATGATTTGAAGAAGTAGAAACTATTGTTTGCTTTGTCGAACGCCATGGTATAACTGCACCTCCATATGTGAATAAATAGCATGTCTGAGATCGGGCTTTATGTGGATCCGACAAATATCCTACATCTGCATAACCGGTCATTTCTGACGTGGATGCATTAGATTACAACAAGCTAATATCAATTATTCCTTGAAGATATCTGAGTATATGCTTTAACACCTTTCCAATGTCTTCTTGTTGGACATGAGCTGAATCTTGCCAATAAACTTACTACGAAATAAATATCTAGTCGGATATTGTTGGGAAGGTACCTTAGTGCTTCAATAGCACTAAGATATGAAGTTTCATCACCAAGAAGCTCTTCATCCTTTTCTTGAGATCGAAATGGATCTTTATTTATATCGAGAGATTTCACAACCATCAGGGTACTCAATGAGTGTGATTTATTCATGTAAAATCATTTCAAAACCTTTTCAGTATATGTTGATTGACGGATAAATATTCTATTTTCTAAAATGTTCAATCTGAAGGCCAAGAAAACTTTTCGTCGTACCAAGATCTTTCATTTCAAATTATTTCTTCACATACTCAACAACTTTTGAACGCTCTTTAGGAGTTCTGATGATGTTCAAGTCATCAACATAAACAAATATTATTACAAATTTTGATTTTGACATTCGTATAAAAATACAAGGACAAATAGGGTTATTCTTATGCCCTTCCTTTTGCAAATATTCACTGAGACGATTATACCATATTCACCCTGATTGTTTCAATCCATATAAGGATTTCTGAAGCTTTATTGAAAAAGTTTCTTTTGAATTTTTATATGCTTCATGCCTTTTGAGTACTTCAGGGATTTTCATAAAAATATTGTGGTCTTGTGAGCCATATAAATAGGATGTGACAACATCCATTAAATGCATTTCAAACTTTTCATGAACTGTCATATTTATTAGATACCTGAAGGTAATTGCATCTACCACAGGATAAAATGTTTCCTCATAATCAATTTAAGGTTTTTGTGAAAATCATTGTGCCACAAGTCGTGCTTTATATCTTACGACTTTATCATTTTCATTGTGTTTTCGCATAAAAACCCATTTGTACCCCACTAGCTTAACACCTTCAGGTGTTCACACTGTTGGTCCAAAAACTTCACATCTTCAAGTGAAGCCAATTTTGTTTGAATTGCTTCCTTCTATTCTGATCAATCATTTCTTTGTCTATATTCATTGACAAATTTTGGTTCCAAATTCTCATATTGTTGCATTATCTCAACAACAACATTATAGACAAACATATTATACACCACAATATTTTTTTGATTACACCTTTTTCTCGTCGAGACATAATATATTGAGATTTCCTCATTCTCATTATTTTAGGTACATGAACTTCCTCAGTGGTGTCATCAGTCATTATATCTCGGAGCTCTTCATGATCAATTGTCTCCATATTATGATCATATTGATAATTTATTCCTTTAATTTTTTGAGGATTGTTATCCTTGGAACCAATTGGTCTACAACATTTTAAGCGTGGTTTAGACTCGTTTGCCTTAAGATTTTGTCCTATTGGAACAACAACTCAAACTTGAGCATTAGCAGATGGGATATATGATTTAGTAACCCGTGGAAGGTTAGTAAATGCACCCGATAGTTGATTTGCAATATTCTGCAATTTAATCATCTTTTGAACTTCTTGCTCACATTGATTTGTTCGAGGATCTAAATGAGACCGTGAAAATGAATTCCAATCTATCTCATTTCCCAACTGAATTTGTTCTCCCCCTAAAGTTGGGTATACTAATTCATCACAATGGCAATCAACAAACCTTGACATAAATAAATCTCCAGTTCTAGGTTCCAAATATTTTATAATAGAACGAGATTCATACCCAACATATATTTCAATCTTCTTTGGGGACCCATCTTTGTGCGTTGTGGTGGAGAAATTGGAACATATATTGCACAACTAAAAATTCTATGATGAGAAATATTTGGCTCTTGACTAAAAACCAATTGCAATGGGGAGATGTCATGATAGCTGATTGGCCTTATGCTCACAAGTGCTGCTGCATGCAAAATAGCATGCCCCCATATTGAAACATGCAACTTTGTCCTCATGAACAATGACCTACCTATCAATTGAAGACGTTTAATCAATGACTCCGCTAGACCATTTTGAGTATGAACATGTGCAATAGGATGTTCAAATGTTATTCTAGTGGAGAAACAATAATCATTAAGTGCCTGGGATGTAAACTCCCCAGCATTATCAAGATGAATTGTCTCTATTGTATAATCTTGAAATTATGCTTTTAACCTTATTATTTGAGCCAACAACCTCAAAAAATCCGTATTTTGAGTTGATAATAAGCACACATGTGACCATCTTGTAGATTTATCTATCAAGACCATATAATATTGAAATGATCCACATGCAGGGTGAATAGGTCCACATATATCACCTTGTATCCGTTCTAGAAATGCATGGGATTCCACCCCAACCTTAGCCACTGATGGTTCGATAACCAACTTTCCTTGAGAACAAGCAACACAAGAGAATTCCTGATCCCTTTCTTCTTCTCTCTTCTTCTGTTCAGTTGAGAGCTCAAAAGTGAACCCAAGATCTCCTACTTTGTCATCCCTGGTGTGCCATGCTCTATTGTTTCAAGAGACTTCATCCATTAGTTGCATAATTTCTGGGAATGGCTTTCTCATAAATGATCCTCCACACACTGCATCAACAATATGCTTAGTAACATAATTTAATGATCTATAAAAAACCTATTTTAAATGTCTCTTAGTGAGACCATGGTTCAGGAACTTTTTCAGCTTTTGGAAGAATCTCTACTAAGTATCATGCATTGCTTACCTTGGTAGTTGCTTGTGCACCTATCTCATCTTTCATCTGCAGTTCTTTTGATTCAGGGTAGAACCGTTCCAGGAAGGCCTCATTCAATTCATTCTAGGTCCTGACTGAATCATCTGGCAGCTCATTCAGCCAATTTGTTACCTCTCGAGTGAGAGAAAACAGGAATAGTCTTAGCCTCATAGCTGTTTGACTAACCCCAAGAATCTCCTGTGACTTGCATATCGCTACAAAGTTCATTAAATGCCGGTTGGAATCATCACCAGCTGTACCTCTAAACATACCCTTCAAGTTTAGCAGCTGAATCATCGTGCTTGTAATAGTGAATTTCACACCTGGAGGTAATGTAGGTAGCACTATTGCTCCAGTGGCTCCAACTCCATCTAAGTTCAGATCATCCTCTTTGAACACCATATGGGTTGGTTGCTGTGCTCGACCCCTTGGAGCTAGGGGTTGTCGGTGGGGAAGAGCTATCTCTTCCACTCATTCATGTTCCTCCACCACCCTATGTGGGTCATTCGTAGCATTCCGCTGAGCACGTCTAGCGGTTGTCTAAGCTTCAAGTCCAAGTCTCTCCCTTTGAGCTTCAAGTTCCTTTGCATTCACCAACTTGTAGATTGTATTTCTCAGTTTCGGGTCGTAAGGAATCAATGAAACTCCCTTACTTCTGGTATTTGGCATATACTGTGGAACTTAAATGTTAAAAACACAGACAAAGAACAAGATGTAAATTTAGGAAATATAACTACAATTTGAATAATTGCTAGTAAAATACTTCTGAATTGAAGTTCCCTGGCAGCAGCGCCAAAATTTGATGTGTCAAAACTTACACCTCTATTAAGAAGTATAAACGGTTGAAGTCAATTTATAGAACTCAACGTTAGTTGAGGTCGATTCCACTGATAATTTCTTTACATAAATAGTTTCACTATCGCATTTATCCAATTGTTGTTATTATTTCCTAGAGAAAGTAATTACGTAATGTAAATGGGTTTTGGGTGTAATTTTCAAGTAACTAAAGTCTTTTGTGTTACTCAAGTTCACAAGTAACAGGGTTTTAACGTCAAAGTTGTGATGATAATTAAATGAAACTAAGGTTGTGTTCCCCATGACATTACATCTGGTGTTGGTTCGTGAACAAGTTTCAGGTGAATGATTCTTTGCAAATTACAAGCGAGCTAAATGTTTCTAACACCTCTCAGTCTCATTAGATAACTTCCACTCGGATCCTCTCGGTCTTAGAGTGTTATCATATTTTACCCTCTCATATTTTGGTGTCAAAGTTCTCCTCTCTCGAACTCGAACTTTCACTCCCAACCAACAAATTAATTTGACTTTTTTGTAACTATCAATTTTCTCTCGAACAATTGATTGATACATGCAAGTTCTGATGTATGGACTCATTAGAAAGAATGAATAACAAAAGTCAAATTATATTTTGCAAATAGCAATCACATTCAGCTCATTTTACGAACCTACACTCATATTTTTTCTATATTTCCCACAACCCTAGTTGTAGTGTTTAGCCACTCATGCTTTAAATTGAATAAGCAAAAATAAGTATTGAAAAGATTCAGAGAAATCACTTACGAAGATTTTCAAATTCAAAGAACGCTTGATATTCAAAAACCAAATCAAACTTGAGTCTCGATCCAATGTTAATCGACAAAACCAAAAGTAGTGAATAATAGTAAAGTAGTCGATCCTTCCAGATATCACGAGATAAAACAAAAATGAAACCTAATTAATTCAAATAGTCTCACTAAGAAGAGTCTTACTCAAAGTAGGGTTTACTTGTCAGGCAGCTTCACAGAGAGCTTGATGGTCCATCATGAGCTTCACGGTCCATGGAGTCTGCCGCAGTTTGTACTTAGTCAACTAAAATGTGAATCTTCAAGACCTTTTCAATGGAAATCTTTTATGGCCTACATCATGATCCATTGTGAGGACCCCGACCTGTCTAGGTGTCCGTGGTGCTTACTTAGCTATGCCAAGCGTACTTCATCAAAGCCTTCACACTGGTTCACTTTCATGAACCCCATCACGAACTGTCAAGGGAACCACGGCCCGTCTAGGTGTCCGTGGGTTTTACTTAGAAAAATCAAAACATATCTCCTCAAGGCATATCTACTGGATCTTCTTCACGAGCTGTTTCATGGTACGTGGAATAGACCATGGCCCGTTAAAGGCGTCATTGTCTTTACTTGAGTTCTGATAATTTTGTCTTCTTCATTGCCTTTACTCACGAGTGTCAGGACAACTCATCTCGATTACCACGACCCGTACTGGGCTCCGTGGTGTCTCCTTCAGTACAATCATTTTATGCTTCTTTTTCACCTTTTCCACGCAAGTGTGAACCTGTCTAGACATTCAACAAACACATCAAATCTTACAAAACTACACTCAATTCTAATATTAATCCTTAGTTTTGAGCGTAAAAGGTGTCAAGATTTCACGGCACATCAATTACTCAAATATGAATGTGAAGGGGGTTTCTCACATAAAGGATTCATGAGGTTGAAAGTTTTTCTCACCAAAGATGAATCAAGATTAAGGAGCTATTCTTATGATAAGATAAGTTAAGACTAATAACGATTCTGTGGGATTTATGCTTAGCACCGAGAGGATATTGAGATGGAATCTCTCCCGTAGTAGAGGCCGAGTTATTAGTAGAACTCTCCTTATCCTATAACTATGTGCCACTATAGGATGTTGTATTATATAGACATTAATTAGTGGATCCACGTAAAATATAAGTTCATGGTTCTTACCTTGGCAAGTGAGGACACCCCTTTTCGGTGTGGGGTAGACACTGAATGCATGTTATAGCTCACATGGTATCTATGTAGGTTTAAGGTAAATCTCCCACATTAATGAACTAAGGTTACTTCTAGAAGTATCTCAAAATGTGTTTTAAAGATATTTAACTCTCATTGACCATGTTTATAATTTATGTTTCCTACCCATTTTACCATATGGTTTATCTTGGTCATTGCATGTCATGTAAAGTCCCTTTTGGCATTATTTCATGTCTTTTATTCATTTCTATCATACTTGGTACATTCGTTGTACCAACACATACTCTTTCAAACATTATTTCACTAATGTAGGATGTGACACTCGGATTCCACATCTCCGTGGCTATTAATCAGATTAGTAGATTTGAAGATTGGTGAGTCCTCATATTTCGAGGACCACACCCTTTATTGCTTATTGTCTTTACCTTTCCATATTATATGTGATATATGGGTTATGTCCCAATCACCATTGATGTACTAGATGACTTGGAGACTATGTTAGACTTCCGCTTCATTTTTTTCTTGACAAATAATTAGTATATGAATTATCTTTTGAACTCTTAAATTCTATTATCTTGTATGATGTATCATAAGTGGTTTATGTAGGGCCTCTCAGGGCCCTATACGCCATGCCACGTCTAAGGTGTACTTTCGGTCATGACAAACTTGGTATCAGAGCATAAGGTTTAGAAAGGTCATAGGAAGTCTCATAAGCCACATCAAGTAGAGTCTTGTTCATGAGTGTGAAGTGCACCATATTTATGAATGAGAAGTTATAAGATGTTTAGGAAAACTCCACTTTTTTTTATCACTCTAAAGTCATGCGATAGAGTTTAACTCTATATGTCTCTCTCCTAATCCCTATCTGATGCTTTTTAGGATATGGACACTCGAAGGGCATATTCTAGGAGGAATGCGGGAGAGAATGAGGAACGAGAAGCTCCTCAATTTCTGGTCTACCCTTTGGCTGAAAAAAGTGATTAATGTGGAGTTCAGGGCCACTTTTCAAATGTTGGATCAAGCCAATAGGGAGGTTGTATTCCCTATGAACCAAACTATGAGTATGACGACAACTAGAGTGAGAAACTTCACTAGAATAAATCCTCCAGAGTTTCATGGCTCCGAGGTTGAGAAAGATCCACTAGAATTCATTGATGAAGTATACAAGGTGTTGATAATCATGGGAGTGACGCCGATGAAAAAGGTGGAAATAGCCGCTTATCATCTTAAGGGTGTTCCTCAAGTATGGTTCAACCAATGGAAGGAAGTGAGGGTGGTTGATGCGGGTCCTCTTGATTGGGAAAAGTTTAAGGTTGCTTTCCTTGATAGGTTCTTTTCCCTTGAGATAAGGGAGGAAAAGGTACTTGAATTCATCAACCTTCGTCAAGGAAACATGAGTGTGAAGGAATTCACACAATTTTCTCAATATGCTCCTACTATGGTTGTCGATCCTAGGGCAAGGATGAGTAAGTTTGTTTGGGGCGTGTCCGAAATGGTGGTTAAGGAATGCCGTACCGCTATGCTTATCAATGATATTAATATTTCTCATCTCATGGTTCATTCTCAATAAATTGAAGAGGAGAAACTTAATGAATGAGAGGGCTAAGATTGGAGATGGTGACTTCTCACATTCAAGGCCCGAGAGACATGGTTGTTCTAAGTTTTGACAAAGGTTTTTTGGTCAAGGTTCCTCCAATTCTCATCCTAAGTTCAACAAAGATAGGGTGTCTAACCCTAAGCTTCAAGGAGGAAATGTTGGTTGATTTCATCGACTACTTGTGCTAAATGTGAAAGGAAGCATGAGGGTAAATGCTTAGCCGGTACAGATGGTTGTTTTGGTTGTGGTAAGAGTATTTGTAAGATAAGGGATTGTCCATCACTTATGACTAAGGGAATAGATGGTAGGAAAGCTCCACATAGCAGTTCGGGTTCAAATGTTCCAAGGCAAAACTAATTTTATGCACTTCAAACTCTTCAAGGGCAAAAGGGTTCTCTCGATGTGGTTACATGTATGTTGAAAGTCTTTCATCTCAATGTTTATGCTTTGCTTGATCCCGGTGCTACCTTGTCTTTTCTGACACCATGTGTGGCCATGAGATTTTATATTCTTTCGAATGTCTTGCTAGATCCTTTTTCTATCTATACTCCCATTGGTGAATCCATTGTGGCTAAGAGAGTCTATAGGAAATGTCCCATCTTCTTATCCCATAGAGTCATTCTTGTTGATCTTGTAGAGCTTGATATGTTAGATTTCTATGTTATTCTTGGTATGGATTATATGCATTCATGTTATGCTTCTATTGATTGTAGAATTTGAGTAGTTAAGTTTCGATTCCCAAATGAACCCATCCTAGAGTGGAAAGGGGAAATTCTATGCCTAAGAGTCAGTTTGTCTCTTGTATTAAATTTAGAAAGATGATTTCTAAGGGTTGTTTATACCATTTTATTTGTGTTAGAGATATGGATTCTGAGACCCCTACTCTTGAGTTGGTCTCCGTTGTTAATGAGTTTCCAGAAGTTTTTCCTGATGATTTACCTGGCGTTCCTCTCGAAAGGGAAATAGACTTCGATATTGACCTTCTCAAGATACGCAACCTATCTCTATTCCTCCTTATCGTATGTCTCCAACAGAACTCAAAGAGTTAAATGAGCAATTGAAAGATTTGTTGGATAAGTGTTTCATTCGACAAGTATCTCTCCATGGGGTGCTCCAGTTTTATTTGTTCGAAAGAAAGATGGTTCACTTTGTATGTATATTGACTATCGACAATTGAACAAGGTTACTGTTAAGAACAAATATCCTCTTCCATGGATAGATGATTTGTTTGAGTAGCTGCAAGGAGCAAGTTACTTCTCTAAGATCGACCTCTGGTCGGGTTACCACCAGTTGAGGGTGAAGGAAGATGATATCTTGAAGACGGCTTTTCGAACTCAGTATGGTCACTATGAGTTTGTCTTGACCAATGCTCCGACTGCATTTATGGATTTGATGAATAGGGTGTTTAGCCAATACCCGACATGTTTGTGATTGTGTTCATTGATGATATATTGATCTATTCAAGGAGTGACGATGAGCACACCCATCATTTGAGGATTGTGTTGCAAGTCCTCAAGGACCAACAACACTTTGCAAAGTTTAGTAAATGTGAGTTTTGGTTAAGGCCCATGTATTTTCTTGGTCACATTATTTTTGGTAAGGGTATTGAGGTAGATCATAAGAAGACAGATGCGGTTAAGAGTTGTCGTAGACCTTTATCCCCTTACCCTATTAGAAGTTTCTTGGGTTTGGCTGGTTAATATAGAAACTTTATTGAAGAGTTTTCTTCGATTGCCTCTCCATTGACGACATTGAACCTAGAATGTTAAGTTCATAATGTCGAAAGCGTGCGAGAAGAGTTTCCAAGAATTGAAAGATAGAGGTACTTCACTCCGGTGTTGACTTTATCGGAAGGAACCGAAGGATTTGCTGTTTATTGTGATGCTTCAGGAATTGGGTGAGGATGTGTCCTTATGCAAAATGGAAAAGTCATTACTTATGCTTCACGACAACTTAAGATTCATGAAAATAACTATCCGACCACGATTTAAAATTGGCGGCGGTCGTATTTGCATTAAAAATATGGAGGCATTACTTGTATAGTGTTCATGTTGATGTGTTCACTGACCACAAAAGTTTGCAATATGTGTTTAAACAGAAAGATCTAAATCTTCGCCAAAGGAGGTGGATTGAGTTACTAAAGGATTACGACATGGGTGTTCTCTATCACCCCGGTAAGGCGAATGTGGTGGCTGATGCTATTTGTCAGTTATCAATGGGTAGTGTTGCTCATATTGATGATGGTAAGAATGAACTAGTTAGAGATGTTCATCGATTGGCCTGATTGGGTTTTCAGTGAGTTGATTCTACCAAGGGTGGTGTGATGGTACATAATGGTTTAGAATCATCTTTGTGTCAGATGCAAAATTCAAACAAGGTTTTTATCCGAATTTGGTGGAATTTAAGGAAGCGGAGCTTGAGAAATTCATAGAGGCTTTCTCCAAACGGGAAATGGTGTGCTTCGTTATCAAGGTCTTTTGTGGGTTCCAAATGTAGATGACTTGAGAGAGAAAATCTTATCAGAACCCCATAGTTTTCGATATTCCATTCACCTGGTAGCCATCAAGATGTACCGTGACTTGTGAGAGGTCTATTGGTGGAATGTGATGAAGAAAGATATTGGAATTTGTGACTAAATGTCCTAATTGTCGACAAGTAAAAGTTGAGCATCAAAAGCCGAGGGTTTTATCCCAAGATATAAATATTCCTACTTGGAAATGGAAGATTTGAATATGGACTTTGTTGTTGGTTTACCTCGCACTCGGCGGCAACATGATTTGATTTGGTTTATTGTGGATCGAATAACGAAATCAGCTCGTTTCATTCCTATCAAGGTTTATTATTCGGTGGAGGACCATGCTAAGTTGTACTTGAGAGAAATGGTTAGGTTGCATGGAGTGCCCTTGTCCATTATCTCCGATCGTGGTATCCAATTCACCTCTCAGTTTTGGAAATCTTTCCAAAAGGGTCTTGGTAGTCGTGTTCATCTTAGTTCGGCCTTTCATCCGCAAATTGATGGGAAAATGGAGCGTACTATCCAAACTTTGGAAGATATGTTGAGAGCATATGTAATTGACTTCAAGGGTAATTGGGATGATCACTTGCCTTTGATTGAGTTTGCATACAACAATAACTATCATTCAAGCATTGGTATGGCTCCATTCGAGGCTCTTTATGGTAGGATGTGTCGATCTCCTATAGGTCTGTTTAAAGTGGGTGAAGTTGCCTTGATAGGTCCTGAATCGGTACACAAAGCAATGGAGAAAGTTCATCTTTTTAGTAAGATTGAAAGCAACTCAAAGTTGGCAAAAGTCCTATGTAAATGTTAGAAGGAGAGACCTTGAGTTTGATGTTCATGGTTGGATCTACTAAAAAAATTCACCCATGAAGTGTGTGATGAGGTTTGGAAAGAAATGGAAGCTTAGACTCGCTATGTGGTCCCATATAATATTTTGAAGCGAATTGATAAAGTTGCTTATGAACTTGATCTGCCTAATGATTAGGCATTAGTGGATCTAGTTTTCCATGATCTCTATTGAAGAAATACGTTGGAGATCTGACATCCATAGTTCCCTTAGAAGTTTTGGAGTTAAGGAGAACCTTTCTTATGAAGAAGTTCCAGCTGAGATTCTGTACTGACAAGTTAAGAAGTTGAGAAACAAAGAAGTTCCTTCTGTGAAGGTCCTTTGGAGGAATCAATTAGTTGAGGGTGATACATGGTAGGCCGAGGCCGATATGATGTTCCACTATCCTCATCTGTTTCCTTCTGTCCCCACTTTAGCTTGAGGTATTCATTCCTTCGTGGTTTACTCTTTCGGTTTCATGTGTTTTAGTTATTCCCATGATTCCTCATTTATGCATGTTCATAAATAACATTATTTTTGAGAAAATGAAATGACTTGATATATTTCTTTATGGTTATGTGCATTTGAGTATGAGCAACATATATGCCTTATGAAAAGATGTTTTGAACATGCTTTGGCTTGGAGTTGATATTTCCTCCCCGAATATGTGCATTTATGTGATTGCATTCATGTTTGGCTGTTAGATTTAATTTCCTACTCTTCGTATGACGTCTTGAATCCCATTCGAGAATGAATTTTCCCAAGGGGTATATATTGTAACAACTCAGATTCAAAAGGAAGGAAAATTTACAGGTTTTTAGAAACTGGTGCCAGTACCAACGGAACCACCAACGGTCCGTGGGCTAACTTACGAGCCGTAGGTGGAAAGCCCAATTATTCTGAATTTTTTAAAGTCTAGGTATCTTTTTACGATTCACCAGGACGGTCTGTCATCTGATGCACGAGTTGTAGGAAGGTCTCGTAGGTCGGCCTCTGACTTAGTGAAATTTTAGGATAAAAAGTCGGGACTTATGGTGGGCATACGCGGTCTGTGAGTGGACCTACTAACTGTACAGGGTCCCGTCACTCGAGGGTCCAGAAACAAGTCTCTAAACCCTACCTACGATCGACCAAGACGGTCCGTGGTAGGACTTACGGACCGTAGGTCTGGTCTGTCGGTGAGGGTTCATCAGTTAATTTAATTTAAGGGACCTTTGGTCTTTTTGCTAATTGTTTTAACCCTATAATACATCGTTTTGAATTCTACCTAGAGCCTCATATAATGAATTTTAACCCCCAAACTACCCATTTCAATTCAATATCCTAAAATACCAAAAGTTGATCAAGTTCATCCTCTTAAATATTTCTCTCTCTAAGGAAGAAGAAGAAGTCTAGGGTTTTAATATCAACTCTCCAAATCCTCCATTAATTGCAAGATTTTGGCATTAAGGTATGATAGTATTCACCTATGGAGTCCTTTCCTCCGTAGGTTTCCTAAATTCTCCAATATGCAAGTTAAAATCTTTGATTGAAGTTAGGATTTTAACTCAATTTCGTGGGTTCTTTTCAATTATTATCTAATTGATTGTTTTGTGTCTTTTTGTGCATGAATTGAGAAAAATTGCATGTTTATAAGTTGAATTCCTATGAACCCATGTGAACTCTATGATTATTAGACTATGATCATATGAGGAATATTTTGAACTATGAAAGATGAATTTATGAAGATATGCATGTTCTTTATGAAATTGATGTAAATGTCTTAAGGATTCTTTGAGAGTGAAGTATCAATGTTGTAGTAGTTGTTGTTGTGAAAGGATTCCTCACACACTACTCAAATATGAATCTAAGAAGGGGTTTTCTCACATAAAGTATTCATGAAGTTTAAAGGTTTTCTCACCTAAGGTGAATAAAGATTAAGGAGCTATTCTAATGATAAGATATGTTAAGACTAATAATGATTCCGAGGGATTTATTCTTAGCACCAAGAGGATATTTAGATGGAAGCTCTCCCATAGTAAAGGCCAGGTTTCTAATCGAAATCTGCTTATCCCATAACTATGTGCCACCATAGGATGTTGTCTTAGATAGACATTAGATAGTGGATCCACGTAAGTTAGAAGTTCATGGTTCTTACCTTGGCAAGTGAGGACACCCCTTTTCGGTATGGGGTAGACACCAAATTCCATGTTATAGCTCACATAGTATATATGTCAATTTAAGGTAAATCTCCCACAATAATGAACTAAGGTTACTTCTAGAAGTATCTCAAAAAGTGTTTTAAAGATATTTAGCTTGCATTGACCATATTTTTGATTTATGTTTCCTACCCCTTTTACCTTATGGTTTAGCTTGGTCATTGCATGTCATTAAAAGTTCCTTTTAACATGATTTCATGTTTTTATGAATTGCTATCATACTTAGTACATTCTTTGTACTAACACATACTCTTGCCTAGATTGTTTAACTAATGTTGGGTCTAACGCTCCTATTCCGCACCTCCGTGGCTAGTGATCACATTAATAGATTTGAAGATTGGTGAGTCCTCATGTTCTGAGGACTGAACCCTCTATTGCTTATTTTCCTTACCTTTCCATATTGTATGTGATATATGGGTTACATCCCAATCACTCTTGATGTACTAGACGACTTTGAGACTCTGTTAGACTTCCGTTTCATTTTTTTTCTTGACAAACAATTAGGATATCAACTATCTTTTGAACTCTTAAATTCTATTATCCTGTATGATTTATGCTAAATGGCTTGTGTAGTGCCTTTCGGGGTCCTATACGCCATGTCACGTCTAAGGTGTACTTTCGGCCGTGACATCCACCTTTCCTTCATTTGTAGTCTCAACATGATAGCCATTTTGCTAAATAAATCTTGAAACTTATAAAGTTTCTTTGAGATTTACTACAATACAATGTATTATCAATTATCAATAATGTTCCTCCAGGTAGTAATAAGGCCGCTCTTCCAGAGCCCTCAATTAATATTGTACTACAAGATATTGTATTAACATATGAACTTTTCATAACCAAATGAGAGAAATATCTCTTCTCTTAGTAGCGTATGTGTTGTGGCACTATTTAGAAGACACATATCTCCATTACTCATCTTGGATCCAACTAAAGATTGAGAAATTTTATTTATCTTCATAAAATAAAAATAAATAATAAGAACTACGAAACAAACTAACAAAAGAAATTTAAGAACTTCATCTTTTAAATAAAACATTAAAAACACATTACAACATTATTCATTTTCTATTTCTATGATTAATCTTCAAGTGCGATCCTACAGAATCCTCAGCTTCTAGATGAGTAATATCATCGAGCCCATCAAAAGCATCATATTTCAATGCTAAATTTGGCTCAAAATTCTCATCATATTTTTGAGAAGACTCTACCTTAACATCATCTTTGAGAGTCAGATGTGACTCCACTAGTGTCTTTGCCAACATGCCCATCTTTTATAGTTTCCCCACATAATTTCAATGGGGAAGTGATTCTAAATACAACAGAGTTATACTCAATTACGGTTTTATAATCTTGAAACCATAAGTGCATCCACTCATAATGAGCCCTTGGCAATACCGTTGCCTTGAGGTGGTCATACCCCTCTGTGAAACTTATCCACAATTCAAGTGGATCTTTTATCTTCAAGTATTCAACCTTCAATATTTCATCAAGATGATGAGGAAGGAAAATCATAGCCTTCGCGTTATCCTAACTTGATGCTTTATTTACTTCGATTATACCATCGCTAAGACCCTTAGCGGTAAGGTGAATTTCAGCATCAAATTCCCATGAGAAGTAGTTCTTTCCAGAAATGTCAAGTGCCACAAATTCAAGCTTTGAAAAATTTGACATGATGAAAACTATCATAAAATAATTGAGTTAATATTATGATGTTGGTTTCTTTATAATAATCGGTAAATTAATGTTCGAATAATAAAGTATAATATGATTATAAAATATATTATATTCATTCACATTAAATGTCTCAAAAGCATGTAATTATGAAGTATTGAAACAATAGACTTAATATATTTTCTTAATTCTTTTACAATATTTATTACTTGTTTCAATAGATATTAACGCCAAAGTTTTGTAAGAATTTCAAGTCATGTTTAATACAATATTCTTCTTCTTTATTAGACACAAATACTTAATGTATGACAAGAAAATATTATGAGTATTTTAACTAGCATTCTATCATATTGCTTAGTAATTAATTTAGAGTTATAAGTTAGTAGCATAAAAATAATATAATAATATAAACCTAAAACGTATTGATTATTATGCCTAGTACAATACCATAATAATATCTAAAGCAAGTAAACGAGGGTAGCAAATACAATAATACTAAACAAGACAGGAAAACAAATGGTAATGAAAATATTAAGTAGAGAGTATTATTTGATATCTTCAAGTTTGTCTTTCACAAGGGCGAAACATACCCTTTTATGGGATGTAGAAATCATCCATTTACAACCTTAAACCAAATACGTTAGTACATATTTAAGGCTTACATTAAATTAATACATTATGTTAGGTTGCTGGTCAAAAGAATTATCCACAATTAAATGGATCTGTAACAAAGACCAAATTTTGCTACTCCCCAAGAATATTTATTTTCACCCAAAATTCATAATTTTTTATAAATAAATATTTTTATTCTCTAAAAATTATGGCCTAAAAGGCTGTAGTCAATGAGAAAGGTGTTTAGTAACAAATCTGATGATTCAAATTGAATCTAAAGGATGGAGAAATATGACCAGAGCCGAAGTTTCATAGAAATGATGCGACTTTAAGAAATTTTCCAACAAGACAAAAAGTACTTGGGCTAATTAGACTGTGAAAATGTACAATCATATGGATCAATTCTTTTAATCAGGTTTTAGGCTGTGTCAAATACTAGGGTAAGAGGGCGGGGGGGTTATTTTTTTTAACTTTTGTATATAAGGTTGGTAAAAAAAAGTAAATCTTTTAAAAATGATTCAAAAAGAAAAAAAATTAATTTTACAAATGAAAAATGGTAAAAAATATCCCTCAACTATTAGAAGTAGATCAAATACACCTTCGTTTGATTTTGGGATAAAAAATATACTTATCGTAGTGTATTCACTTATTTTTACCCCTTAAAACTAACAGATGTCATGTCACCTTAAAGATTACATTAAAAATTATTTTGCTCACTTGAAAATTCCAAATGGCAAAAGGTCTAAACACTATATTTTATCTTTGATCCATCTTTCACATTCTTTTTTCCTGAGGCACCCACAAGCGATGCCGCCACATTCAAAGCCGTCTCCTCTATTTTTCGTGCTGCACTTGATGCTGCAGGCTCCTTCTAATTTATTGGATCAAAACTTGACTCTAATTTATTCATATGTAGCTTTGCCTAACAGATTATGAAACAAATCATAATCTACTCTTTCTCAGCTATCTAAATCTTGCATAAAGGTTTATCTATGAATTTTTCATCTTTTAAATGGCTAGATTACTTTATAGTAGAATATATAAAGATGATATTACAAATAGATTTGGTCATCTACCTTCTCTGTAGACTTTAAAAACTTGAGACCATTGAATATATATTCTTGTAGAGAGTGAATGTGCCAGGGCAATATGGTTCCTTTTTGGAACTAACTTTTATGAGATTGTGAATGGTTACGCCTAAAAATGAGAAATTAATATGGAGAGCGGATCATGGCATATTGAATGTGGAGGCGTTTGTGGTGGGTGCCTCAGAAACGAAAATTTCACAACCCACACCGTCGTGAGTGACACCCACACTAAATAACTTTATGGGAGAACCAATAACTAATTCAAACTAACCCCAGCAGACAATTTTTAAAATAAGTTCATCATATAAAATATTAAAAATAGTGTCAGAAGCAACTAAAGAATTGTTCCCATAAAATCAATCCAACAGTAAAAACATTTGAAAGGAAATAAATCCCTAAGAACTGAAAGTCATAGTACCAAAACACTAGATAATAAATAATGGGGATACACCTGAAACTAAAACATAAGTCTAACAGTCTAAAGTATCTATGTCCGAAAATATGGATAAGAATGATAAAGAAACATCCATAGTAGCCTGGAAGAATAGCTCACCATTGGATTCGAAATCAAGCGTCCCTTAACTGAGGTATTTGATTAGCTGCTGGAAGATACCCTGTACTCAACAAGGAAAGAACAAGTGCAATATCAGTACATAAACTATAATGTACTAATAGGATCATATGATCGGTCCAAGATATAAATGTAAACAATTAACTACAACATAGTAACACAAAACAATACACATAAAAACAATCACAAAAATTCATAGACTTCCGGTCACATATCATGAATCAAACAATATATTAATTCATGTCCCACATGATCACAAAAGCAAATGCCAATCTTCTAAAGAAATCATAAATACATATTTGGTACTCTCATGGAACCCACTCACAAGCTGCTAGTGTACCGACATGGTACTTGAGCCAATTAGAGTTATTATCAAACCGGCCGTAGTACGCGAGTCAACCATTAGTATTCATACCAGGTATTATATTCCATCCAACCATTAGTAATCCTATACCAGTGTGGTACTCGAGCTAACCAACAATCACAAACAATCATACACAATCACAAACACAATGAACAATAACACTTGAAAACCATAAGTCATATAAACAGGTTCATTGCATGAGATTATCAACATGATGTAATTTCATATACTTCCTATGTCTTCTCCAACATGCATTGTACAAATGATACTATAAAGTAGTAGACATACATACACAAATAAATTGGAAAACATACAACCATCACCTACCTTGAATCAAGCCTCTTGGAAACTCTAAAGAACTCGAGCTTTACCCTTTTGAAGTGCCTTCGCTTGTTCTTGGTGTAAAACAATAAAAAAATGTAACAATCAATCAAAAAGGACCTAACAATACCTGGATAATAAGCAAAGCCTAACGCAGGCCAATTCATAATTATCCTCCCCAACTTAGGGATTTTTTCCCACCATGTAATCATATTAAAACTCTACTCCAAGAGTAATATCTTAGATTCTAAGGCATAAGAATCAATTAACAAGGTTGGGGTGTAACTAAATTACCTTTTTTTTTTGACAAATTTCGTAGAAAACTGAATGCAAATAGCCCTAAATTTCCCCTCCCAATTCCAAGAACGAAAGTGCATAAAAAAGAAGAAGTTTTGGTGTTGTGTCGGCATAAAATCCCGACTTAATCCTCTATAGCCGCCTCGCTGTAGGAGCCTGAACACTATTGTGGAGCCTGCACATAGCCGTTATAGCTCCCTCTATGGTGGACTATGCAAACTTTAGAGACTAAGAAATCCCTGAAATTCCTATTTTTTTACCTCCTTCCCTTAACATACCGAACTATCTCCTTCACACCAAATTTGATTCTTAGATTTCTACTCACTTGAAATCAATTTCGTGAATCCGTACAGGTTCCTTAAAATCTTGGAACAAGCAAATATCAAACAAACCTAGGCATTATACCCCACCCAAATGGCCTGAGATCGCTCCTAGCCTAGATTCCATCTGAGGCTAGCCCAGCTTAAAACTTTCAATTCACTATCCAAAACTTTTTTTGGCTGAAATTCTTTCACCATTGACCTATTCATAACGATTGGGACAGTTCGTTATAGTAGATACCAATTTACTCATTGCTAGTCTACCGAGTAATCAAACAACAAAAACTAGGGAAACGTAGAAAAAAGAGTGGTACGTGAATCCTTGAAAAAGTTAGGGTACTTGTCTCGCATGTCCCTTTCGGTCTCCCAAGACCTCCTTTGAACGATGTCTCCCATGAACTTTATCGAATTGACCTCCTTTGCGCTCGACTTCATAATATTCCAATAAAGAATTGTAATCGATTTCTCTTCATACTGCAAGTCCTTGTCCAACACAATTTAGTGCGCACTCCAAGATCACAACTCCAGATCTTTACCCTTCTGTGCGATCTCCAAATGCTACTACGCTATCAAAAATAGAATCACAACATCAAGACAACCATTTAGACACCAAAAACACATTAAGCAGAGATGAATCCAAATTAAGGTAAAAAAGGTAAATGTGGGACCCACACTGAAAATTCTGGAATTGACTCCTCCAAAAAGTTCATTTAAGCTTCCCATAATTTTATCCCAAACGAGATACGATTTGGGGCCCAAATTACCCCACAACATAATCATGCAAAATCTTACCAATTAAGCTAAAGAGATTAGGGCTGGCAGCCCCTCCTGGCCTGTATTTACATCAAATGACAAATCTCCAGAAATCTCCAAACATTCCAACACGTAGTTCTAAAGTTCCCAACATGCAAAGTTGTGAATTATACAATTCTGAGCTCTACCATTCCAAAAGTCTCCACATGAAATTTTGAAGAAGGGCTGATCCCGTCTAGTTTTTATTTAAAATGAATAGACGAGATTACACATCACGAACGCGACACAGGAAGCCTATGATCATGGATCGCAAAAGACACCGAGCTTGGCCATTTGCGAATGTAGTGACGTTGCTGCAAACACCAAAGGCAAAAGGGTTAGGCCTTTGCGAACGCGGTGTAAGCCTGTTCTATAGTCATTATGAATGTAGCCAAGGGCTCCACGGATGCCTTTTCTTTTGAAAGAATTTTGATAAATCCTGGAAAAATGCTCAGGTGGCCGACATCCATTTTCCAATGACCTTTAAGGCCACAATAATGAGAGTGATCGCCCTTTCCTTTAGAAGGGTTATTTTGAGAACCCATATTGTTCTCCCTTTTGTTATGACCACTACCTCGACGATTATTATATCATCTTTTGCCTTTGCCACGCCCATGCATATTATCGTTGTCCTGATTATTTTGTGTTATTTTAGACTGGCCGTGTTCTTCACCCTATTTGCTTCCGATAATGGAGCAGTTCCAGTGGGATGGATTTCATGATTTTTCATTAAAAGGTCATTATTCTGTTCAGCCACAAGAAGGCATGAGATTAATTCAGAGTATTTCTAAAAACCCTCTTCATGGTATTGTTGCCATAATATCATATTAGAGGCAATTTATACAAGTATTCACAGTAAAAATCACATGGGTACAGTTAAAAATCAACAGTGTGATGCTACCCAACAAAATTAAGAGCTTAGTCTCATAAAGGGTTTAAGCCCATACCCTATTTGCAATCTAAACTGAAAATCATCAATGAAAAGTCGAAACACCAACCTGAGTGCCGAAAATAACCAAGAAATTAAGGAATCGGGGTGGGGTTTACTCGAGATCCAATAAAATGCAATCCTATCACTTACATTACACTCACACAAGCCACATAATTACTCAAAATGTACAGTGTAAGAGAGGGGAATCATAAAGGCTCTGAAAATTCAAAGGGTTTTGATTTTTTAAATTAAAAGGACCATGGCCCTTTTATAGAAGACCCATTCGACGCACTAAATAATATCGTCGAACGTGTTCGCTGTATCGTCCTTTGGAACTTAAGCTCACTGAACATGATTGTACAATGACTAAATATTAATGTTAATTCAGCTGACTCGATCGAGATCGCTCAGTATAATTTGTCATATCGCTTTTTGGAGCTCTAGTTGCCGATCTCGGCATTGCTTTTTTTCACCAATTTTAGCCCAAAGGGAGGATAAGAAATAGTCTTCTGAATACTTTCGACGCATCGCTGGTTTGGTTTAGCCTCGCCCAATATACCCTTATCTATCTTTCAATTTCTTCACCACCAACACTTACAACACACGTTATTCAAAAGCAATAAATACAAAAGTAAAGACTTGGGTTACCTCCCAAGAAGTGCCTTAATTAACGTTTTGGAACGACATAGTCTGCAAACTTCAAAAGTCAATCTTTGGGTTCAGGATGGTATCACTAGGAAAAGTTCCTTTTTGCCTTGGATTTGGATGAATGGAAATTTGAACCAGTTGGGTCTCCAGCTGATTGATTGAAATTGAATGTGAAGTTTCCGTTTGGGTTAAAGTGGAGAAGTCATTTTTCAAATCCCTCAACACCTTATCGGATCCTTCAACCTTATTGTAGATCCTTACAAACATCTATTCAACCCGACTTCCTTCTAGAATATCTGGATCTTTTGGGTGTGGTCAATCATGGAGAGACACATATCTATCTTTGTCCACCACCTATCTCTCCTATTTCCACCCTTCCAATCTTTCCAGCCACTATCTCTATCCTTGTTCCAAACCTTGACGTTGATAATTGATGTGAGAACCAACACCCCCGAGTTGTTTCCCCTGTATTGAACCTCTTTATTGTATAATGCCTCAAATTTTGCATCATCTAGGTGCTGCACAATGTTGGTTCCAACCACATTTACTGACTTAGTTTCACCTCGCATGACATCTTTGGACAATAAATCGATTTGGGTCATAATAATGGCCATGTTTTTATTTCTTTGATGGTCCTTTTCAATTTGTTCTTTGCTCAAGCCCACTTGTAGAAGGGGTACTTGGTCCTCCCTAATGTGCCATGCTCTATAGACCCTTAGTCATATCATATTACAACAATGCAACTACCTCATACGGTTGTCTCATCAATTCACCATGGACCAATTGACCAGCCACACTTTATTGACTGAATCAAGGCTCCAATAAAAATATTGCAACCGAAAATTGTTCGGAACATAATGCGTTGGACAATACAAGAGTAACTTCTTGAACCTTAAGTCATGTTTCATGTAAGGGTCACCTCCAAGACTTTTAATTTTTTTTATTTTGAGATGAAGTTTAACCATTTTCGAGGGTGGAAAGATTAACGATGAGAGAGATGAAAACATGGACAAAATAATGTCATGGGAGGTGGACCAAGTCAGTGAATGTAATTGGAACCAACAAGAGGCAGTGGTCAGATGATGCCAAATTTGAGGCTTTATAAAATGAGAAAGTTCAATACTTGGGAAATCAAGTGGGGGGTTTTCACAATAATTATCAACGACAAGGTGGGAACCAATGTCGGAACAAGGATAGAGATAGTTGTTGGAAAGACTGGCGAGGTGGAAATTCGAGATATAGGGAGATGGCCAAAGATAGATATGTGCCTCCCCACGATCGTCCATGCCCAAAAGAATCAGTTGGGATAGAAGGAAACCGAGTGGAAGATATGCTTGTAAGGATCTACAACAAGGTCGAAGGTTCCAACAAAGTGTTGAAGGATTTGAGAAATGACTTCTCCACTTTATCTCAGACGGTGACTTCACACTTGGTTTCTATCAAGAAGGTAAAGACCAAACTGGGTCAAATCACCACTCATCTAAATCCAAGGTAAAATGAAACTTTGCCTAGTGACACTATCTCGAATCCCAAAAATTATTGTTGAGTTTGAGCTATTTGTCGTGCCACAACGTTAAATAAGGCACTTTTTTGGAAGGAAACACAATTTGTTTTTTTGTTTTTAGTGCTTTCAAATAACGTGATGTAAGTGCATGTTGAGAAGAAGTTGGAAGATCGTCAAAGGAAGAATAGGCGATGACAAACCCAATCTGTGATCCGCTGAAAAAATTATGTGGACTACTTCTTGTCGACCATCTGAGCTTGAAAAGATGGAAAAATGTACTGTCTGGGTCGGCGATCAGAACTCCAAAGGGCGATTCATCGAAGAGCACTAAGCGGACTCCATCGTATCAGTCGAATCAGCCTTCAGGTTTGGTATTTGTTCAGGAAAGTTTGGCGAGCTTAAGCTCTAGTTGGTGATTTTCAAAAAATGTTTGGTGATGTTAGTCGTGATCTTCGAACGGGCCTAATATAAAATGGCTAAGGGTCTTTTAAAATTCAAAATTATATATCTTTGCAATCTAAGAGATGTTTTTATTCATTTCTCTTGCATTGTGCATTTTGAGCGTTTGTGAGCCTCATGTGAGCTTATTGAAGTGCTAGGAGTGCATTTTCTTAGATTTTGTATCAACCCAGCCCCAATCCCTGAAATTCTGGATTACTTTTAGATTTAAGGTTGGTGTTTTAACTTTTGTTGTTAATTTTTAGTTAAGAAAGCATATAGGGTGTGGGATTGAGCCTCTTAACTGTGTTTTAGTGCTTGATTTTGATGGGTAGCATTATATTGTTGATATTGAATTGTACCCCTGTGATTTTAATTGTGAGTGCCTATCAAATTAATGAATCGTGATTGTGTTGGTTAAATCATTGAATTCAATTGGTTGATTTTTTGGGTCTAATTTGATGTGAGTGAATTCTGAGTAGCTCAGTGTTGATACAACTGCATAATTTTGACCAATAATAGATAAGGTGACTACTTTCTTAAGGGAAAATTGTAAATTAGTGGCAATGCTTAGTGATAAATGGGGGAAATCTGAGTTCCCATGGGTAGAGAAGAATATAGGTGAATTGTAGTGTTTGGGAAACTATTATTTGTTGTGTGTGTTGGTTTTTCTATGAAAATTTGGTAGTAGCCTGAAACTTTTGTATTTAATGAGCTTGTCTTAGTTCGCAAAGGGAGTTATGTGAATCGCCACATAAGACCCAACTCACCTTCTTTAGTATGTGCATGGTCTTGTGTATTGTCTCATTTGGCAAGCTTGTCTTTAGTCCGCCGAACCCATTTGGCGAATTGCCGAATAGGAGAGGATATCATCTTTGATGCCTGCTACTTTTCCTTTTGTATTGTCAGTTTCAGCGGACTTGTCATAGCTCATCAAAATAAACTTGGTGAATCACAGAGTTAGTATTGTCTTCGCCTTTTGTGCTTGAGCCTCTTGTGAACACGTCGATCCTTTTTGGTCCATCGCCTTCTTGTTAGGTGAGCCTAAGGAGTGTTTTTGAACGATGTTTCGATTCCCGTTAGAATTTAACTAACCTTCACAAATCCATTGTTTGAATGTGTGCTTTGTAGGTAATGGAAAGAACCAAAGGATAAACAAGTGGTCTCTTCCGAGACAGAGCTAGATAGAGAGTCATCTCCCCTTCCTCTTCCTTCAAAAAAGCAAAATAGAGTGTCAATGAATGAGTCTTCTGGGTTTCTCAAATACAATAGTCCAATCCTCATACCCCTACCAACGGGGGTAAGAAATTATGGAAGCACTTAGCTACAAAGAATGTGAACATCCGATCAAAGTTGGTATCACCCCCTAAAGATCCAAATTTTATTTCTCCTATTTTCCTGATTATATCCCCAATTTTGGAGGAACGTCGACTCTCGAGTGACAGAGTCATGTGTGAGTATCCAGGGATATGGGTGGAAATCAAATTCCATGAATTGGAGCAGTTCATAAGAGTCAGGAAGCCATATATACCAAAGTGGGTACGAGAGTTTTATGATACCTATGCTAAGGCATTACTGAAAAAGGGAAAATGGGTGGAAGGTGTTGGATGAAGTAGAAGTATGAGGTAAGATGGTGCAGTGTCATGCCACTAAATTTAACCTAGTACTATGCACCCTAGATAAACAGACTAACGAGTACAAGACCTAGATGACAAACACATTTGATATACTAAAAGAGTAGTTATCCCCTATAATATCTGATGAGTCTGCACCATCTTAGATGGGTGAAGGTGCCAAGATAGAAAAGAAAGATCTGAACATAGTGGTGAGATATTGGTTTGGGTTTATTAGTGGCAATATGATGCCATCCCAAAATGAATCTATACTCTGGCATCCAAAGGTTGTGGTAGTTAGTTCTATTATTAAGAGGGAGAAGATCAACATGGGAGAAATAATGGTGGATGATATATTACTTTAAGCGAGAGAGGAGCTGGCATATCTTCCCTTCTCGATGCTCATTACTCAGTTATGCAAGAGAGTTTGGAGTTCCCTTTCAAGGGAAAACTGATGTCAATATTAGACCAGTCTCCTCCAGTAACATTCAGAGGATTGAGGCAGAGTATTTGATAGATGATGCGGCTCAGAGAAAGCCGCAACCACTAGACTCCACTTAATTGTCGACCCTACTACCCTAGTACCTGAGACCAACTATTTCCACACCTTTTTCTATTGGTGGTTCTTTTGTTACTGCATTTGTACTGCCTGCTGCTGATGCAACTACTGTTCTGAGGCCTTTCCCTTCACCTGTTTCCCATCTTCTCTTGACCTAGTCTTTGATATATTAAATTGGTAGCCTTGCCCGGTCAGCTGATATGAGAGTTGACCGAGTTGACAAGGACTTGCCCCAGCTCATTGACCAGGCCACTTAGAATGCCCTGTCACTTGTGATTGAGTGAGTGAGCAAGTGTGAGGGGACAGTAGCGAGCTATGCTATTAGGTTTGATTATTTGACTACAAGGGTTGAGGTGCAAGAGAATGTTAGGGGTATTTCTAGTGATGTTGATACCCTGAGGGTGGAGATGGTTACTTTTAGGGTATAGGTTGTGCAAATACAATCTATGGATATCTCTACACTTTCAGACAAATTTCCCTTTTTAGATAAGCCTGATTTTCCTAGTCATGTGCCTTTCGTTGATGTGGTTGAGGGTGCTATGGATGCTGAGATGGTTGCTGATAATGAGAATAAGAAGTCTGAGGAGGAGTGGCTGTGCAGACTGATGAGGAGGAGTTGAGAGATGAGGATCTATGGATTGATGAGACACTGACTGAGCTTTATGAGATCGAGGAGGTCATTCTTTAGCCTGCGTTGGAGAGGTCTCTTCGAGAGAATTTAGAGGTCGGGACTAGTGGAGTCACTCCAAATTGTAACATACCTCCTAATGCTGAGACGGGCAACGATTCCCCAATTGTACCTCACATACTGCCTCCTAAGATCCTATTGTCGGGAATAGATTCCCTTGTAGAGGCTTCTCCACCTGAGACTCTAGATGGGATTGCTCCTCAGGCATATCCTGTTAGGGGGACCCATCCTCTCATCCTCCTAGTATGTTTTTGGTGGGGTGAGGGCCTTCGTTCTAATATTCCCCTTTTGCTTGTATTATTTTTATTTCTATATTGAACATTTATTGTTTGTTAATTGTTTATATTAGAGTGCTCTTATGGGTTGATTGTGTGTTTCTTTACTTCTATCTCATTCTCCCTTGATGTTGCAACCCCTTATGAGTTCAAATCTTGAAATGTTTGAGGTTTTGATTCGTAACAATTTGAGAATCGATTTTGTTCATTATTGATGTCTTGAATAGTACTCATGATGAGCATGATGCATAGTGTTGGTGTTGCGAGATCAAAGTCGATATGGTTACACCTTTGAGCGATCTGTTTGATTCTTTTGTTGATTAGCTATGTTTTGATTTGACCCTTGCAATGAACATATCACGTACACTTTTGATCTTTTTGGGATGTGCTAAATGAGTGTATTTTGAAGTGTCATGTATGGTGAGGTTTTAATCTAAAGCATGCATGTGGAGTCCTACAATTTTCCTTGTTAGTTCAATCGTGTGAATCTTGGTGAATTTGGGATATGATCTTGGGCAAAAATTCAATGAGGGAGCGAAATTGTCCATAAAGCCATTTGTGACTACCTTGTGAGGATGTGAATCCATATTGGGACCAATTGAGCCTAACTTATTTGTTGACAACCAAAATAAGCCTCTTGAGATAAATTATCCCTGCCTTCTCACTAAATATCCTTTTTGAAGCATTGGAATGTTTGAATAGCCAACTTAGGCCAATAGCCTAAGTTGGGGGTGTGGAAAGGGAGGATGAATGAAAGCCAAGTAAAGGGCAAAAGGAAGAATAAATGATACTCAAATCTGAATGTTTTGCAAAAAGATGGAACACCCCCTTATAAAAAAATTGTGTGTGGTGTCATCATTGTGATGGAAATTGCTTGAAAAAAAATTAAATTAAAAAAGAGAAGTGAATGAAATAAAGGTGAATTCCAAATAAATTGAATGAAAAGTCAAGATTTAAGTTCTCAAATGAAAAACAAGAAAAGGAACTAAAGAAGAGGTGGTGATGATGGAAACAATGCTTTAAAAAGGTATAAGTCATCAATCCAAATTTATCATGCCTTCTCCATTAGCCCCATTACAAGTCTAAAAGAGCCTTGAGATCTTACAAGAACTAGGTTGTGTGATGATTGGAAAGTATGGGCAAACCTATGGGACAAAACCTTCATGTGTTTCTCTTTTAAGAGGTGAGAGTTGCATTGATTCCTATTTCCTTTGTTGATTTGCTTTGTGAGAGAATGAAATCATTGTTAATGTGGGGGAACTTGAATGTATTTGTTGAAACATGTTCTTGAATTAGACAAGAACCTAAAGTGAGCTTGAGCTTGTGTTGAGACTAGCTAGTCATCATTGAAGGTTTTTGATCATGATTTAGGGTAACATGTTATAAAAAGTAGTCTTGCCATGGAGCTTACATTTAGCGCTCCTTGGGTACTCTTGTATACACCCTTATTGAGCTTATTGCTTTCTTGATTTACTTGAGGACAAGCAAAAGCTTAAGTTGTGGGTGTTGATGAGTGGTAGATTTGCACACATTTAAGGTCCATTTAGATCAATAATTAGTGTCTTCAATGCCTAACTTTATCCTTTTCTAATAAAATATTGATGAGTTACATATATGAAGGCAATTGAACGAGGCAAGGACTGAAGTGTGAAAGAATGGACAAATATACAAAAGAAGTGCAAAGTGAACATTGTTGATCACCTAACATGAAGGACTGATCGCCAACTGAGCACGACTTCACCCAAAGTGACAGTGCATACCACTTGTGTCTATAAAATAAGGTCAGCGAACTCTAGTAGAGAAGGCGATGTGCCATGTTAGAACGACAGTCCTGTTGCACATCGCCTAAAGTGATATTGTGCAAGGCAAAGATAGAATGCTTAAAGGGTGGACTAAGGTGGTATTAGGTGATTCGCCGAAGGTGAAAGGCTGAATCGATCTAGTTCGCCAACTAAACTTCAAACACTTGAAGCATAGAGCATCACAAGGCGAGCTAAGAAGCAAACGTCGGTTCGCCAAACGAGTTTTGCTAGCAAGACTAAAGTCACCGAGTTGGTTATTAAGTGGATTTTGGGCCAAATTTTTGGAAAGTATAAAAAGCATAAATAATGAAATTTTTAGTAAGTTGGAGAAGTGAATTCGAGAGGTTTGATTAGAGAGTTGAATGAAGAAAATACTTTACTTTTGAAAGAACACTTTTCTAGTTTTTGGGGTCTTAGAATTTGAGACTTGAATTTGATAAATTGATGTTGAATTCAAAGTAGGTTTACTCTTAGTTGTTTGATTTCAAGTTACCCATGGCTTCTTTCATGGAAGATATATTTTCTTTACTTTTTTTGATGGGTGGCTAAAACCCCAAGATCTAGGGGTGCTCTAAAGGGGTTGGGTGTTTATTTAATGTAGTGGGTATTGTGCTATGCTATTTTTTGTTGATGTTCATGCATGAATTTATTCTACTTACCATATAGTTAAATTATGGGTTAAGGTTGCAAACTTAATTCCTACATCCGATCTTCGGTTGATGCTCGAAAGAGATAAATTTGAGTGGGTAATTAGTTCAATACTAGAAAGTTAGGTTTGATGTCTGTGGATTTCTTGAAAGAGAGGTTATGTGTTGGATCTGTTTGCCGTATTCTTGAAAGAGAGGATAGAAGAAGGTATTAGGATGTTTAGGATTGGCAATTAGATGAGACTGAAAGGAGATTCTATGCATAGATGCTTTAAGATCAAAAGATGATGGCATCATTATAGATGACCTAGCCTATTTATGTGAGCAACACAATCACCCCTATTTTACGTTGATTTCCAATCTCCACATCCTTAGATTGCTTGTTAACTCTTGATTTCGTTCCAATTTTAGTTTAATTTTGATAATTGATAACCAAAGATTTATATTAAGTTGGTGGTACCATCCACCCAATTTTTCTAACTAGTACAAATTAGCTGATTTAGAGTCTAAATTTTTTTATAAGGAATTCTCTACGATATATCATTCCCTATGGGATTCGACCCCAAATCTTCGTTGGGTTTTTTACTAAAAATTCTCACTCTTTTAATTGGTTTTGGAGGGTGATTTGAGCATTATAAAAAATGGTGCCGCTGCAGAGCAGTGGTGGTTGAGAAATCCTATTGAGAAAATTAGATTTTAATTTGGTCTATTTGTAGTAGATTTGTTGTTTGGTGTTGTTGTTGGATGATTTTCCAGTTGACAAGAAGAGTGACCATGGAAGTGACAATGACACTCACTAATGTAAAAACAAAAATATGGGTGATCTCAATGACATTCCCATTAATTTCATTCAAACCACAAGAGAAATTTTGGTACCTTCTATAACAGGGAGGACGGTGTTTCACATCACCAGAACTATGACATAATTTCTCCAAATGAAAGAAATTTTCGGGGGTCTAGCTCATGAGGATCCCCATGAGTACCTTAGAAAATTAAGGAGGTGTGTGGACCTTTTGTGTTCAAGAATATCGCCCAAGAATCCATAAGGTTGAGGTTATTACTATTCTCTATGATGGGAGAGGCTACAAGATAATTGGTAGAGCTGCCAAATGATTCTATTACTTCGTGGAATGAGGTGATTGAGGCATTCTGGGAAAGATTCTTTCCACCCTCAAATATGGTTAAACGTTGCCACCAAATATAAAATTTCAGGGTGAGATTCAAAGGTTACATTTGCAATTTCAAACACATGGCGTTCCGGACAATTTATTCCTACAATACTTTTATTACTTCCTTGATTCAGTCAGTAAATGTGTGGTTGATGAATTAGTAAATGCTGGATTAATGAGACAACTGTATGATGTAGCATCTTTGTTGCTAGATTATATGACTAAGGTTATTCGAGCATGGCATACTAGGGAAGATCAAGTTCCCCTTGTATAGTAAGGTTTGAACAAAGAAAAAATCTAAAAGGACAATGAAAGAGATGAAAACATGGCCAAAATAATGACCCAAATTGATTTGTTATCCAGTGGAAACAAGTCGGTGAATACGGTTCGAACCAACAGTGGCCAGTGCCCGAATGATGTCAAATTTTAGGCATTATACAATGAGGAAGTTCAATACTTAGGAAATCAAATGGGGGGTTCTCACGATAATTATCAACGATAAGGTAGGAACCAAGGATGGAACAAGGATAAAGATAGTGGTTAAAAAGATTGATGGGGTGGAAATTAAAGAGATAGGGATATGGACAAAGATAGATACGTGCCTCCCCATGATCGTCGATGCTCATAAAAATATGTTGGGCTAGAAGGAAACCGGGCGGAAGATATGCTTGTAAGGATCTACAACAAGTTTAAGGGTCTGATAAGGTGTTGAAGGATTTGAAAAAATGACTTCTCCACTTTATCTCAAACGGTGACTTCACACTCAATTTCTATTAAGAAACTGGATACCAAACTAGGTCAAATTTCCACTCATCTAAATCCAAGGCAAAAGGAAACTTTGCCTTGTGACACTATCCCGAATCCAAAAATTCATTATTCAGTTTGAGAAATATTTCGTGCCATGATGTTAAATAAGGCTCTTCTTGGGCGGCAATCGAAGTCTTAATTTTTTGTTTTTACTGCTTTCAAATAACATGCATTGTAAGTACATATTGAGAAGAAGTTGGAAGATCGTGGCGATGACAAACCTAACCGGTGATCCACCGAAGGCATTATGCAGACTACTTCGTGTTCTCCTTTTGAGATTGAAAAGAAGGGAAAGTGTACAGTCAGGATCGACGATAAAAAATCCAAAGGGCGATTCGCTGAAGTGCACTAAGCAGACTCCATCAGTCCGCTGAATCAACCTTGAAGTTTTGTATTTGTTCAAGAATGTTTAGTGAGCTTAAGCTCCAGTTGGTGATTCGCCGAACAAGTTCGGCTATGTTAGTCGAGATCATCGAACGTGTCTGATATAAAAAGGCAAAGGTCTTTTCAAATTCAAAATTCTATATCTTTGAAATCTTAGAGCTTTTGTGATTCCTTCCTCTTCCGTTGTGCATTTAGAGAGTTTTTTTCCTCGTGTGAACACATTGAAGTTGCTAGGAGTGCATTTTCTTGGAGTTCGTATCAACCAAACCCCGATCCCTCAATTTCTTGATTATTTTTGGCTTTAAAGTTGGTGTTTCGACTTCTTA
Source organism: Solanum acaule (assembly GCA_036250505.1). NCBI lineage: Eukaryota > Viridiplantae > Streptophyta > Magnoliopsida > Solanales > Solanaceae > Solanum > Solanum acaule. The sequence goes on along the minus strand of JAJOOR010016339.1, from coordinate 21,617 downwards.
TTGTTATTTTTGAGTTTAGAAAGCATATAGGGTGTGGGATTGAGCCCCTTAACTGTGTTTAAGTCCTTGGTTTCGATGGGTAGCATCATATTGTTGAGATTGAAATGTGCCCCTATGATTTTAATTGTGAATGCATGTCAAATTAATAAATCGTGATTGAGTTGGTTAAATCGTTGAATTGGTTAATTTATTGGGTCTGTGCCTAACATGATGTGAGTGAAGTTTGAGTTGCTTAGTGTTGACCCAATTACATGATTTTGCCCAATGATATACAGGATGACTACTTTCTTAAGGGAAAATAGTCAATTAGTGCAATGCTTAGTGATAAATGGGGGGAAATGTGTGCCTGTAGGTAGAGAAGCATATAGGTGAATTGTAATGTTGGGGCGAAACTAGTATTTGTTATGTGTGTTCATTTTTCCGTGAATTTTTTTTCTACTGGTTGAAACTTCCTATTCGGCGAGCTTGTCTTAGTTCGCCAAAGAATTTAGGTGAATCATCGAGTAAGACCCAGTCTGCCTTCATTAGAATAGGCTTGGCCTTGGGTACTGTCTCATTCAGTGGGCTTGTCTTAGTCGCAGAACTCACTTGGCAAATAGGCGAGTGGGAGAGGATATCACTCTTGATATCTGTTACTTTTCCTTTTCTACTGTTAGTTTCTTGGACTTGTCTTAGCTCACCGAAACCAAATTGGTGAATCGTCGAGTTGGCATTGACTTCGCCTTTTCTGCCTTAGCCCTGAATAATTTGATATTTTGTAATTCGATGAGATAAACGGATCTCATTGATCCTATTTGGTGCATCGCCTTCCTATTAGGCGAGTCTCAAAAGTATTTTTGAAACATGTTTCAATTCGTGTTCAAATTCAACTAACATTCACAAATCCATTGTTTGAACGTGTGCTTTGCTGGTAATGGCAAGAACCAAAGGCGAACAAGTAGTCTCTTTCGACATAGAGTCATACAAAAAGTCCTCTGCTCTTCCTCCTCCTTCGAAAAATAAAAATAGAGTCTCAATAAAAGAGTCTTCTAGGTTTCTCAGACACAACAGTCCAAGCCTCAAACCCTTACAAACAAAGGTAAGAAATTAAGGAAGCACATAGCTTTAAAGAATGTAAACATCCGATCAAAGCTAGTATCTCCCCCAAAATATCCAATATCTATTTCTCGCATTCTCCGGATTATAGCTCCAAGGGATTCTAATAGGCTCAAGGCAGAAGGGGAACGAACCATTTTTGAGAAACGATGGCTCTCGACTAAGAGAGTCATGAGTGAATATCTGACAATATGGGTAGCTATCAAATTCTACAAGCTAGAAATTTCACAATAGTCAGGCAACCATATATACACAAATGGGTATGAGAGTTTTATGATGCCTATGCCAAGACGTTACCAAAAAAGATAAAAGGGACAGACTGGAGGACATTGGATGAAGTGGAAGTACAGAGTATGACGGAACAATGTGATGCTATTGAAATAACATAGTACTGTGCATCCCGAATAATTAGACTTACAAGTACAAGACCTCGTTGAATAAGACAATGGATACATTAAAATGGTGGTTGGCCCCTATAATATTCGATGAGTCTCAACCTTCTTGGATGGATGAGGGTGCCAAGATAGAAAAGAAAGACCTGAATATAGTTACGAGATATTGGTTCGGGTTTACTAGTAGCAATTTGATATCCTCCCAAAATTAATCTATACTTTGGCATCCAAAGGTTGTGTTAGTGTGTTCTATTACTAAGAGGAAGAAGATCAACGTGGGAGAAATAATTGTGGTGGAGATATTACTTCGAGCCAGACAAGAGCAGACCTAGTTTCCCTTCACGGTGCTCATTACTCAGCCATATGAGAGAGTTGAAGTTCCCTTTCGAGGGAAAAGTGATGTAAAGATTAGTCTAGTCTACTTCAGTAACATTCAGAGGATTGAGGTCGAGTATTTGAGAGATGGTGCATCTCGAAGAAAGCCACCACCACCACACTCCAATGGTCGACCCTGCTACCCAAGCACTAAAGACCAGCACACATGCTGCTTTTGTAGTTCAGGAAGGTATTTCATCACCTTCTTCTATTATTGGCTCTTTTTTTGTTGAACATGTACAACCTATTGCTGCTACAACTACTATTGTGAGGCCTTCCCTCATCTCGTGGTACTCGTCCCCCCTTCACCTAGGCTTTGGTATATCAAATGGCCAGCCTTGCCCAGTCAGGTGATGTGAGAGCTACCCGAGTTTAGAAGGACTTGCCCCAACCCATTGACCAGGCCCTTCAAAAGTCCTTGACACCTGTGATTGAGAGAGTAAGCAATTGTGAGGGGACGGTAGCAAACAATGCTTTGAGGCTTGATGATTTGACTGCGGGATTTGAGGTACAGGAGAAAGCTTGGGTAGCTCTAGAGATGTTGACAACCTGAGAGCGGAGGTGGCTAATTTGAGGGCAGAGGTGGTCCAAATATAGTCTATGGATATCTCCATACATTGGGGTGAAGTTCCCCTTCCAGATGCACCCAAGATTGTTAGTGTTGTGCTTTCCGTTGTTGTTCCTAAGGGTGCTATAGATGCTGAGATAGTTGTTGATGATGAGAATGAGAAGGTCAAGGAGGAGTTTAGAGATGAGAACAAGGGTTGAGACATTGGTAGAGCTGCATGAGACCGATAAGGTGATTCTTCAAGGAGCACTTGAGAGGTCTCTTCGAAAGGGTTTAGAGGTCGGGTCTAGTTGAGTCACTCCAAACTCTATCATACCTTTTGTTGCTAAGACGAGCACTGGTGTCCCAGTTGTAACTCTTATGTTTCCTCTTGTGATCCTATTTTATGCCTCTCTTGAGGCTTCTCCACCCTAGAATCCAGATAGGAGTGATCCACAGGTATAACCTGTCTGGGGGACCCTTTCTCTTATCATCCCAGTACATTTATATATTTTGCATTGATGATGCCATATTCCATTTTTCGTGGGGTGAGGGCCTTGTGCCAATATTCCTTTTTTATTTTATTTTGTTATTCTTCTTTTTTTAAACATTTGTAGTTTGTTAATTGTTTATCTAAGAGTTCTCTTTTTGGTTAATTATGTGTTTCATTACTTCAATATCATTCTCCCTTGATGTTGCAACCGCCTATGAGTTCAAATCATGAAATGTTTGATGTTTTCATTGGTAACAATTTTAGAATATATTTTGTTCAATATCAATGTCTTGATTATTACTCATGATGAGCATGATGCATATTGTTAGTGTGGTGAGAACGAAATCGATGTGGTTATACCTTTGAGCAATCTCTTTGAATCTTCTCTTGACTAGCTATGTTTTAATGTGAGCCTTGCAATGAACATTACACGTACACTTTTGATCTTTTCGAAGTGTGCTAAATGAGTGTATTTTGGATGTCCATGTTGTGTGAATTTTTACTTGAAAGAATGCATGTAGAGTCCTAGAATTTGCTTTGTTAGTCCAATTGTGTGAATCTTGGTGAATGTGGGACATGATCTTGGGCAAAAATTCAATGAGGGAACCAAATTGTCCATAAAGCTTTTTGTGACTACCTTGTGAGGGTGTGAATCCTTACTAGCACCAATTGAGCCTAATTTATTTGTTGACAACCAAAAGAAGCCCCTTGAGCCAAATTATCCTTACCTTCTCAGAAAAAATCCTTTTGAGGTATTGCAATGAAAGCAAAGTGAAGGGCAAAAGGAAGAAGACATAGACTCAAATCTGAAAGTTTTGCTTAAAGAAGGAACCCTCCTTATAAAAAAATTATATGTGGTGTCATCATTGTGATGGAAACAGCTAGAAAAAAAATGAAGATGAAAAAGAGAAATGAATGAAATAAAGGAGAATTCCAAATAAATTAAGTGGCAACTCAAGATTTAAGTTCTACAATGAAAAATAATAAAATGAACTTGAGAAGATGTGATGACGATTGCAACAATTCTTTGAAAAAGGTATAAGTCACCAATCCAAATGTACCATGCCTTAGCCCTCAGCCCCATTACAAGCCTAAAAGACCCTTGAGATGCCACATGAACTAGGTTGTGTGATATTACATAACCTAGGTTGTGTGATGATTGGAAAATATGGGCAAACCTATGGACAACAAAAATAACTTTTAGCAGCAGTAAATAGACACATAAATAAAGAGTGTTAACGAATTTATCGGCATTAGTTAAGTGTCATTAGATCCAATGTAGCTAATGGATTTAGGGACATATACAAATAGTGCTAATTACCGCAAAAACATATATTTAGCAACAATTGAGCTATTGCCTTTAATTAATTTCTGCTAAAGATCATTTTTGATGTAGTTGAAAGTAGTCCTGCCATGGAGCTTGCATGTTAGCTCTCATTGAGTACTGTTGTAGATGTCCTTACTGAGCTTATTAGGTTATTGATTTACTTGAGGACAAGCAAAAGTTTAAGTTGGAGGTGTTGATGAGTGGTAGATTTGCACTCATTTAAATTCCATTAAGCTCAGTAATTAGCATCCTCAATGCCTAACTTTGTCCTTTTCTAATGAAATGTTGATGATCTGCAACTATGAAGGCAATTGGACGAGGCAAAGACTGAAGTTTGAAAGAATCGGCAAAAATATAAAAAGAAGTGCAAAGTAAACATTGTTGATCGCCTAACATGAAGCGTAAATTGCCAATTGAGCACAACCTCTCCAAAAGTGACATTACATAGCACTTGTGTCTATCAAAGAAGGTCGTCAGACTATAGTAGAGAATGCGATCTGCCGAGTTAGAATGGTGGTCCTGTTGTACATCACCCTAAGTGAAAGAGTGCAAGGTAAATATTGAATCCTCAAAAGGTAGACTAAAGTGGTATTCAGCGATTCACCCAAGGTGAAAGGCTAACTTGATCGAGTCTGCCAACTGAAGTACAAACAATTGAAGCCTAGAGCATCACAAGGCGAGCTGGGTAGCGAAAGGCGATTCAACGAGTAAGTTTGGCGAGCCCGACCAATGTCACCGAGTTGGTTATTAAGTGGATTTTGGGCCAAATATTGGGGAAGTATAAAAATCCCAAAGAATGCAATGTTTAGTAAGTTGGAGAAGAGATTTTGAGAGGTTCGATTAGAGAGTTGAAAGAAGATAACACTTTATTTTTTAATGAACGCTTTTCTAGTTTTTGGTGTTTTATATTTTGAAACATGAATTTGATAAATTGTAGATGAATCTCAAGTGGGTTTACTCTTAATTGCTTGATTTCAAGTTACCCATGGCTGCTTTCATGGAAAGTATATTTTCTTTACTTTTCGTGATGGGTGGCTGAAACCCTAAGGTCTAGGAGGGGTGCTCTAATGGGGCTGAGTTTGGATTTAATGTTGTGGGCATTGTGCTATGCTCTTCTTTGGTGCTATTCATGCATTAATTTGGTCTAATGACCATGGGGTTAAATTATGGGTCAAGGTTACAAACTTGATTCCTACTTCTAATCTCTGGTCGATGTTCGAAAGAGATTAATTGTTGTGGGTAATTAGTTCAATACTAGCAATTTAGGTTTGACGTCTATGGGTTGCTTGAAAGATATGTTATGGGTCAGATTTATTTTCCATATAATTGAAAGAGAGGATAGAGTACAGTATTGGGTTGTTTAGGATTGTCAATAAGATAAGACCAAAATGAGATTTTATGTATAGATGCTTTGAGATCGAAAGAAGATTAGCGTCATTGAAGATGTCTTCACCTATTTATGTATGTACATCACTATATAGCAGCACAATCACCCCTATGTTACATCAATTTCAAATCCCCGCACCCTTAGATTGCTTGTAAACTCTTGATTATGCTCCAATTTTAGTTTAATTGTGATAATTGATAACGAAAGCTTTATATTAAGTTGGTGGTACAATCCACCCAATTTTTCTAACTAGTACAAATGAGTTGATTTAAAGTTCAAATTTCTAGATAATGAATTCTCTACGACATACAATTCCCTCTAGGATTCCACCCCAACTCTTTGTTGGGTTTTTTACTGACGAAGATCGCTCACTCTTTTAATTGGTTTTGGAGGGTGATGTGAGCACTATCAGGTTACATATCTCATTTGCGGGCATGATTATCTTAAATGAATTTGGATTACCCCATCGAAGATTCAGAACTTGCCAAAACTAGTTGATGTGCATTAGCTGGTGTAGAGTGATTTACCCTTTGCGTACGCGGCCCCCTTGGTCACTTTCACAAAGGCCTAGACCTTCATGATTCACGACCATGTGGACCTTGCTCGTGATTGCGATGAAGGAATGAATTTCTTGGGTCATCGCAACCACGAGATTTGGTCTCTACGATCGCGATGGTCAACACTCTAGTCATCGCGATCACGACCCTTCTTCATGCACTCACGATTAGTTAAGTTTTCTAGCCTTTCATTAAAGATCAGATATGATCATCAATTATTTTAAAAGGTTAAATTAGTATTTTCTCCCTCGTTTTATATTGGATTTAGGTTATTTGAAGTCCCATGAATCTGATATTGTCAAGGCTTCGTTGGTGAGTGATCAGAAAGTGTTGGGCAACCTCCATTTGAGGTGAATTATCATTTTAGCTGGCTGCCGTTATTTTTTTTGTGAGCTAAATTGGGTCTTTGATGCATGTTTATTCGGTTGGCTCTTCTGAGCGATGTATTGTGTTCCTTTTGGAACACAAGTTCGAGGCATTTATTAGGACCTCTTGATGGAGTCAATTCCAAAAATTCTAGTGCGGGTCCTACAATTTCCATGTAACTCCAAAATTGATCTATTTTCGTTTTTTGTGTCTAAACAACTGTACTGACATTGTCATCATATCTTTGATAGCATGACAACGTTCGAAGGCAGTTCAAAAAGAAAAAGCTCAGGCTTTGTGATTTGGAGTGCACGATCACCTTACAGGTAGGCTATGCTTCCTTTCTATTTGGATTTAGCTTGAATGTATAAATGCATGATGATTATAGTTAATTGAGTCGGGTACCTTTATATTCTTATTTCTCTTCTTGGATACCATGTTTTAAGAGTGATCAATATTATTTTGGGTTTAGTACCATACTAGTTTGGGTTTATGTGTGTTGTTACATGTTGTTGTGTATCAATTGCATTATTATTTTTGGTAATGAGTATGTTCAACCTTCCTTTAGGGTTAGACTAGTGTTCCCTTAGACTTACGATCCTTGTAGCCTTATTTTTCTCTGATGTTGATTTTTGAAAAACTAGATCCATATGAACTGGAATATAACACTTGAGTCTGCTAATATGAGCCTTAGTTAGGGAGATTGCACAGCTTATTAGATCTTATGTTCTCTCCCCCAATTTCAACGGCTCCGATGCGTTATTGGAGGTTTTGTGTTTTCACAACGACATGGGATTGGCTTGTTCTAGGTTTGGAGCCTTTTGTTGATTCTTTGTGGGTGAATATCATTCCACAGTGAGTTGGTACTAATATTTGAGATCCTCTTCGGAGTCGACATGCCCTTGGGTCAATCTTGCTAGTTGGGCGGCTTATGCCCTTATGAGTGGACAAGCTCTTTGGGTGGTCTTGATATCTTAGATCCTCTCCGGATTCTACACACCCCTGGGTCACTCTTGCTAGCTAGGCTGGGAGTGGACTTGATGGCTGGGTGGCCTAGATTTATTGTCACTCTTACTAGCTGGGTTGGGAGTAGACTAGATATGATTGTAACTTGGGGTAGGGTCCCAACTTTTGATAAGTGGTACTTTTCTTTCCGTAAACTTAACAATTATGTATATCTTTCGGCCTTATTGGATCCATCCTGGTTCTATTTAAACTTGCGCTCTAGTGTACCTTCTAGGCTTATGGGGCCTAGTTTGGCTTAATTTGATGTACTTAGATTTTCTTTTAGTATGCTCATGTGCTTTCTTTCATATCCGCTTTGACCTTTGTTTGCGTATAGATTCTATATTTTCTTATTCTCCATACCTATCTTGCTCAGTCAGACTATGATGCCTACTGAGTACCATTGTTTTGGTACTCATGCTACACTCTGAATCAATTTTGTGATGCAGGTCCTAGCTATCGACGGTGATTGTCCATGCCATCTTCAACAACTTTTGGATCAGAGACGTGGGTGAGAACTTGCATCCTTCCTAGATCATCTTGTCTCCTTTTGTACATATTTAGCTAGTTTTTTATTTTTGAGACTACTTGTTTTTGGTCCACTTTTGGGACTTGTACTTTCATTTTAGAAAGCTCTATACTTGTGATTTTTGGAGGGATTCTCTTGTATATAGATTTTGGTTTGCTTTAACCTTTATCTCATTTTATTGTTATAGTATTATGTCTGTTAGTTCTACTGCTATACTCTTTACTTGTCGTTCTGCATTGTTGGTGGGCTTACCTACTGATTTCACGTATCAGAACACTTCTTCCAATACTAAGTACCAATGATCGTTAGTCAGTAATATAACCCAACTAAGTGAGTTGGGGTTGAATCCCAGAGGGAGTGGTACATGCTTAAGATTCAAGAGTCAAGTGCAAATATGTTCAAGTCAATCATAGGTAAAAACATTTACGAATAAAAGCATATTTCAAATTAAGGGTGACACAAGTGTCAAATATAGGGGTTTTTGATTGTAATTAACAGCTACGACAACAACAAATAACACTAATTAACAAGTAAATAAACGGGTTCTTGGGATGCGATTGGATTAGGGTAAGGTAGACAAATGGGTAATTGCAATTGATAGTAAATAGCTATAAATCAGTGAATAAGCTAGACTTTAGTGGGGATAAACTTTCTCTCGAACAATTTACCTCGAATCAAATTGGTTTCTCTCGAACACCAATAAACAACAATTAAGAACAACCTTCGCTTTAGTCCATTGAGCTGAATGTGTGGAAAAGGGTTTAGGATTCACTCTCTCGAGCTAAACCCATGACAACCCAAAACCCACAGACCATCAAATCAGTAATCTTGGTTTTAAAACCTCTCTCTCGAGTAAGCCAAAAGCACGAAGTTAGAGTTGCATTTGCAACTACACCCCTTTTAATTAAACCACAGTTACTGATTGAAATCACTTTTAAACATCATTTAAACTATCAATTAACAATACCCAACAGCTAAATCAACCCTTCACATAATCACACCCCAAGAATTGGGGTTTTAGCTAGACATTATAAAAAGATATAAATCGTTACCAAATTGTGTTTCCATCAACTGGGTACGATTAATTTCGTCTTTACAAAGGTCAAGGTTGAAGAATCTCAAAGACCACTTCCAATTTCTCAAAAATGGAAATCTTCAAAGCTAAGGAATATGTTGTCTCCAAACTCAGAGTTCTAAAACTGATTGATAAAATTAGATACTATGAAAACAGATAGTAAACTAAGAATTTAAAATTGTATTTATAGTCGCCAAAAATATTATGCAAAGGACCATTTGGCGCAGTAAGTCAGGATCGTCGATCCACTCGGCGATCCACCCTTTGGTAGATTACATCGCCTTTTTTCTTTGGCCTTCAACATCTCCAAATTCTATAAATTTGGGCGATCTAGCACTGTTTCGCGGAACCATTCGGCGAATCACCGACAACTCCTTTCTATCGTCGACTTGATTTTCTCTTTCAGGGCTTGGCACACTGGAACTTTAGGTGAGATCATGGCCATTCGGCGACTCGCCCACTGGGTTAGGCGATCATCATGCCCTCTTTTCTTCGTTCTTTCAACTGCCTTGTTCCTTTTTGCTCATTAGTGTCCATGCTTTGTTCCTCAATCCAAATACCTGAAAATCAAGGAATTACATTAGTTATTGGCACAAAATATGCGTTTGAGGACACTAAATCTTTTAAAATAAAGCCCTAAATGAGTCCAAATCGTGGACTCATCAGCACCCCCAACTTAAATTTTTGCTTGTCTTCAAGTAAAACTCAAGTTTAGCAATTCAAAAAGGATGTCTCAAACAGTGCTAAACAAGACTCAACCATCAATGCACACAAAAAGATTCAACTTACTCATGCAAAGATCAATTGTTCACTCAAAGATTCAAGTTGTGACTCACCATTATCAAAGACTCTCAAGTTCACAATACTTACTTCAAATGCAAGTTCAAGCTCAACAAAGGTACTCAAATGCCCTCACACAAAGAATGATTTCATATTCACACACAATGGTTCAACACTTTAAAGCTCCAGAAACAAATGCAACACTCACACTCACAAAGATGAACACATTGCATGATTTCACCCATAGGTTTGCCCATATTTTCCAATCAACACTTGTTTCAGCTTACTCAAGATCAAAAAGGTCTTTTCAAGGCTTGTAATGGGGCTGAGTGTGGTATGAACAACACTTTCTTCACTCTTCTTTATCTATCTCATTCATGCTCAAAGGTCAGCCCATTATTCACTTTCCATGGACTGTTGGACACCCCATTTCTTTTTTCAATTTCACAATTTTATTCCACCACTTTTTCATTGTTTTCTTGTTCTTCTCTTTTTTTTTTGTATGGAGGGGTTCCATCTTTCTCAAAACCATGGGTCAAAGGGGACTTCTTTGCACTTCTTGGTTTACCTTCTCTTTTCACCACACCCCCAACTTAGGCTTTTGGCCTAAGTTGGCTATTCACATAAACCATAAATCACGATGATTAAGGGTAATGGATCAAGAAAGGTCATAATTTCATCAAGTTTCTTCCGAAAAAGGGTAAGGCTCAAAAGGTGTTCAAGCGAAGTTCACACACTCACAAGGAAGGCCACAAAAAGAGATATAATGTAAAATTGTTTCACACTCTTCAAAGTTGCCTAAGATCGTCTCGAAAGCTTGCATCACTTAGTCAACCGGACCAACGGGGAAAATTCTAGGTGTCATCACACATGGTTCACAGTAAGCTCATCACATAAGACATTGACACCAATGTCAAACAAGACTCCACACTTTCGCTAGTTTGCAATGCTCATCACAAGAGACTCAATTTGATAATTGGCTAGTCACAACGAGATGCAAAAAGTTCACATATTGTCTATACAACTTCATTTGGCCTCATCATAGCCGCACATTCATTTTTGTTCAATTATGAGCACTATTCAAGTCATCGGTATTGATCAAAATCGATACTCAAATTTGCAAGAGAACAACAACATTCAAACACAAACAAGAGGTGGCACAAAAATTTTCAGAAGGGTCCAAAAATCATTTCAATTAAAAACAAGGAGCCACAAGCTCAATCATCCACAAAAACAGTGCTAAACATAATTTATACCACAAAACCCAATGTACAAACAAAGCAATAATCACAAAAGGTGGGCCTTACCCCACCACAAATAAAATCCATTTGTCCTCAAATGCAAGCAAAATAATATCCACAAGTAAAAAAGAATAAGATAGAGAGGGAGGTAAAAGGGATCCTGTCAAATCAGTCGCTCTATCTGTCTGGGCATCAGTGCTCAATGCATCACTCTGAATATGGGCATCAGTGCCCGAAGTCACCTCAGAAGGAGTAGCAGCTGCACTAGAGTCAGATAGGGTGTATCCACCAAAGAAGCCTGCACAACTGCATCTACCATGGCCTCCTCAGTCTCAGTAAGGCCCTAATACGAAGCCTCCTCAACAACCCCAAGCATCTCCTCATTTGTCTCCACCTCAGACTCGGGATCAGCCTCCTCCTCAACTCCAACATCATCTCTGGTGGCAGCCAGAGACATATTTGGCTCTACTGGCACATCCGGGATATCCACCATCCCAGAAATCATGGACATGTTAGTGGACTTTAGCTGGTCCACATCTCTCCTCAGTGCAGTAATGGCGGCCTTTAAAACTATCATCTCCTCGATGGCCCCTTGGCCACACTCACACACCGCTATCCTAGCTGCAAGGGCATCAATAATAGCACTCAATGGTGTCACATAATCAACAAGGGCATTCTGAATCATTCCCGGAATGGAGACCTCAAGTTTGGCGGCATGACGATCGGTAGAATGGGCTAGCTACCCCATCCGGAGTAATGCATCCTGAGTGAGCGGGGTCTGGGAAACAGCAATAGTGGCAGCTCTGGGAGGCAATGTAGCAGTAGAGGAACTAGGGGGGTCAGAAGAAATAGCACTGAATGTACGTGAAGGCCCAGGGGCCGGAGTAGGCAAGGATGCCTCTGCAGGTAATGTTTGAGGATCAACAACTGGGTATGTATCCACCGGGGTGACTTCTTCTTCTCCACCCGATCCTTTAAATATTTTGCCTTGATCCTCCGAATATCAGTAGAGGATGTGGGAATGACTTCCACATCAGTCTTCGCATCTGTAGGAACCCGAGCCCGTCTACACAGCTCAGTGATCAACACTAAAAAGGGGAGGGAAGTCTGGCACTGCTTTGCCCTCATGACCATCTCATGTGCCATAGTTATTCCCAAATTTATCCTCGTCTCCTCGATGATGCAACCCAGATAGGTTGCCTTAGCTTGCAGAAAATTGACTCGTTCTGGGATGGTATGATAGTGCTGCTGATAAAGCCAAACCAGAACCTTGCAGCTATGTTTAGATCCTTCTTTTCAATCGGTGCTCCAATCTCCAGCCACTTGGGAGTATCGTCTGATATAAGCGGGGCCAGCTACTTCTTCATATTTTCCAGAGTCTTTGTCCTGATCAGATACTGGCACTCGTCATCAATATCATTGGGACATTCCAGGACAACATTAATAGCCTCACTATCACACTTGAACTTCTTTCCTCGGACAACTACATAGTCAACCGATTTGAATGCAACTGCTGGGAGGAGGACACTATACTGGTGGTGCTAGGACCACGGACTGTGCTGGAGATGGAGGAGGAGCAGTGGTAGCCTGAGGAGTCCTGATCCTAGATGGATCGTTTATCCATTTGGATTGTAGCTCAGCCCTCTGTGCTGCTATCAGTTCATCATCCTCAGGCTTTGAAGCTGCAGCTTGCTGCTCCTGGTCTTCACCCTCACTCTCAGAATTGGAGAGGTGAGTGGCGTAGATACTTTTACTGTCGGAGCTGGCATCCGGTGTTGCAAGTGCCTTCCTTTTACCTTTGCCTTTCCCACCAGATGTGGGAAGTTTGGTTGCCTTAGCCATGGATGCAGTGGCATCCTTGTTGATAGTTATCCCCTTAGCCTTCTTATGGGGTGGCATGTTTCTACTAACAACTTTTGGTCTAGCCATGTCTACAAATACATCGAAAAGAGTTAGAAACAATTCGAACAGATGCACAAAAAAGAAGTTGTAGACAGACTAGCCGAACCATTCGGCGACTCGCCAAATCTCTTTTGCGAGCTAGATCGAGCTCGCCGAAAGGATTGGCTCACAAATCTCAAGAAATTTTGGCAGATCGGCGATGGAAGGGCCTTTCGGTGAACCGCCAACAACATTCAGTGAGCAAAGATTAGCCCGTTGAAAGTTACAGTGCAATTAAGGGTCAGGGGCATAGAAAAAAGAAGATTAAGGAGGACTTTCGGCGAGTGGCCGAGTGCCTTCGGCGACCTCATGCTTCTCGGCGAAAGTTACAGAACCAAACTTCATATTTAGCATGACATTAAAGGAGAGATGGGGAACTTCAGCGAGCTCGACCCAGCTCGCCAAACGACCCCGACCCAGCTCGCCAAACGACCCAACGCGCCTACTTTCAATCCAACTTCTCAAATTCAACCTCGCAACCCCCAAAAACAAAATCAAAACATGAACCTATCAAATTAAACTAAGATCCATTACACCGATGCCCTCGGGATACTTTGACTTCTCCCAGTTTGGCCAAATTTTGCCATTTGATGACTTTTGCCCTTAAGAATGACGTCAACCGCTCCATCATTGGGCAAAATATGTCATTTGGCACAAATACGGGCTACTTAGACTTCACCCAACTAAACCCAACAACATGCAAGCACAACCCCACAATTTTTAACCAATTTTAAAGCACAATATCTCAGGAACTAAGCATTATAGGCATTTATGGCACGATATTTAAGTTAACACATGCACACATAAATACAATTATTATCAAAGAGGCCCAACACACATCAGTAAGACAAAATCATTGCAAATGAGTACAAAATCGCTAAATTAAGATTCAGGGTTCAGAAAACCAACCTTAGATGTTGAATAATCAAAATTTGAAATGCTAGGCGGTAAAATTTCCAAATCCAAGCACACAATCAATGACTCAAATATGACAAAAGCATAAAAATATGGAATACTAAAGTACAGGTGTGAGTTTGGGAGGATTAAAAGTTAGGAAAAGTGAAAGAGTTTGAAAGTTTAAACCTTTGGCCTTTAGAAACCGTTCAGTTCTCGCCCATTTGGCAACATTAGTTTTGCTCGCCGACCCACTCAGTGACACGCCGAGTGGGCACTTATCTCGCCGAGTTTTATAGGACCTCCAGTTAATGTGGGGGTCCAAACGACAGATTAGATCACAATCGCCGACCAGGTCGGCGATTCGCCAAGTTGCTTCTAGGCTCACCGAGTTTTACGGACTCCTATGTAAAATTGTCTTGAGTTCAATGACGGTCCAAGTTCGCCAACCTGCACTTTTCAAACACCTTCCACACTTTGACCTGCACAATCAACACACCATTATTTCAAACTTAAAAAGAAAGAAAATAAAACTTGGGTCGCCTCCCAAGCAACACGTTTGTTATCGTCGTGGCACGATGCAAGTCCACACTCAAACCTCATTCTTGGGGTTGGCCAAAGTATCACTAGGCAACACCCCTTGCTGTCTCGGGTTTAAATGAGACGAGATATGACCCATTTGGGTCTCCAACTGCTTGATCGAAATGAAATGGGAGGTAACAATCTGGCTAAGGGTCGACACATCTTCTTTCATTTCTTTCAAAATCTTGTTTGACCCCTCCGACCGCCACCTTCCGAATCCTTAGGCTTTTGGCGTTTATGGGGAGGTGCATACCTATCCTTCTCCCCATTCTTCCAATTGGGAGTTTGATCCCTCCATTCTCGATCACGATCCTTCCAACCTTCATCCCTATTCGAACATTGGTTACCACCCTGCCTCGAGTAGCTTGAACGATAACCACCACCTTGGTTGGCTCGGAAATGCACCTCTTCGCTATACAAAGCCTTAAACTTTGCCTCATCATGATTAGCACACCCGACACCCATGACATTGATACTCCGAGTACCAGCTCCCATGACATATTTGGACAAAATGTCAAGTTGTGTCATGATCTTGGCCATGTTTCGGTCCCTTTCATGGTATTTCTCCATCTTCTCTTTGGTCAATTTGAATGTGAGAGGGGAGACCTGATCTTTGCGGGTGTACCAAACCCGATTGATTGTGGTCATGCCATCCAAGAGCTGAGCCGCTATAACATAAGGTTGTTGCATCAAACCTCCAGGAGAAAGTTGTCAGCAACACCCTTGTTTACCGAGTCAAGGCTTCGGTAAAAATACTGCAGCAACGCGTTGTCTGGCAAGCGATGGGTTGGGCATTAGAGCACCAACTTCTTGAATCGTAGCCAAGTTTCATGGATTGGCTCGCCCTCCAGATGCTTGAACTCTGAATGCTGTCCCAAAGAGTCATCATCTTTGAAAGAGGGAAAAATCGCACTTGAAATGCAGTAACCAACTCCTCCCATGAAGTGATTGATTCACGTGGCAATTCAGCCAGCCTTAAATGCTTCTCCCATCAAAGAGAACGAGAACAATCTCAACCGAACCGACTCTTGGGATATGTTCTTGAAGGAGAATGGTCTGCATACATCCACAAAGTTTCTAATATGCTCATGGGGATCCTCATGAGCCAAACCACTGAACAACCCCTTCAATTGCAAGAGCTGCAACATAGTACTTGTGATATGGAAAACCACATTCCCTTTAGCTAGGGGCAAGCGAATGGAACCAATACCACCCATAAGATGGGGGTCATTATCAATAGGCTCCTTGATATCATTGAGGTTACCGATGCCATCTTGATGGCCTACTTGGCTGCCATTGCTGCCGTTCACACTCATACTTCCTGTTTCAAAATACAAACAAATAAAACTAAACTAAAATTAAGAAAGTTCAACTATTACTAACAAGAACAACATTGAACTTAACTAAAGAATCTTAACCAACACCACTCCCTGGCAGCAACACCATTTTGATTTCACATATCAGGACACTTCTTCCAATACTAAGTGATAATGATCATTAGTCAGTAATATAACCCAACTAAGTGAGTTGAGGTAGAATCCCACAGGGAGTTGTACACACTTAAGATTCAAAAGCCAAGCGCAAATATGTTCAAGTCAATCATTGGTAAAAACATTTATGAATAAAAGCATATTTCCAATTAAGGGTGACATAAGTGTCAAATATGGGGTTTTTGATTGTAATTAACAACTACGACAATAACAAATAACACTAATTAACAAGTAAAGAGACGGGTTCTTGGGATGTGATTGGATTATAGGGTAAGGTAGACAAATGGGTAATTGCAATTGATAGTAAATAGCTGCAAATCAATGAATAAGCTAGACTTTTGTGGGGATAAACTTTCTCTCGAACAATTCACCCCAAATCAAATTGGTTTCTCTCGAACACCAATAAGCAGCAATTAAGAACAACCTTCACTTTAGTCCATCACTCTCTCGAGCTGAATGTGTGGAAAAGGGTTTAGGATTCACTCTCTCGAGCTGAACCCATGACAACCCAATACCCACATACCATAAAATAGTAATCTTGGTTTTAAAACCTCTCTCGAGCAAGCCAAAAACACGAAGTTAGAGTTGCATTTGCAACTACAACCCTTTAAATCAAACCATAATTACTGATTGAAATCACTTTTAAATAACATTTAAACTATCAATTAACAATACCCACCAGCTAAATCAACCCATAATCACATAATCACACCCCAAGAATTGGGGTTTTAGCTAGACATAATAAAAAGATAGAAATCATTACAAAATTGTGTTTCCATCAACTGGTTACGATTAATTTTGTCTTTACAAAGGTCAAGGTTGAAGAATCTCAAAAATTTCTCAAAAATGGAAATCTTCAAATCTTCAAAGCTAAGGAAAATATTGTCTCCAAACTCAAAGTTCTAAGAATGATTCATAAAATTAGATACTATGAAAACTGATACTAAAATAAGAATTTTAAAAAGTATTTATAGTTGCCAAAAATATGCTGCGAAGGACCATTCGGCGCAATAAGTTGGGATCGCCGATCCACTTGACGATCTTCCCTTTGGTCAATTCCATCGCCTTTTTGCTTTGGCCTTCAGCATCTTCAAGTTCGGTAAGTTTAGGCGATCTAGCACTGCATCGCGGAACCAATCGGCGAATTGCCGGTTGCTTCTTTCTATCGCCGACTTGATTTTCTTTTTGAGGGCTTGGCACATTGGAACTGTAGGTGAGATTATGGCCATTCGGCAACTCACCCACTGGGTTAGGCGATCATCAGACCCTCTTTTTTTGTTCTTTCAATTGCTTTGTTCCTTTTTGCTCATTAGTGTCCATGCTTTGTTCCTCAATCCAAATACCTGAAAATCAAGGATTTACATCAGTTATTGGCATAAAATATGCATTTGAGGAAACTAAATCTATTAAAATAAATCCCTAAATGAGTCCAAATCCTGGACTCATCACCTACTAGTGGATTTTAGTAGGTGCCATCATGACCTGAAGTATTGGGTTGTGGCATTATTCATTTGTCACGACCCAAGGTAGCCGCTAGGTGTAACATGACGTATAAGACCCCGAGAGGCCGTATACAAGCCACTTAGCTTTTATCGTTGTAACACCCCGAAAATCTAATGAACTAAGCTAGAGCCTAACATGTAGTATAGTAGCCTAAATGGGGTTAAACGTAAAGATAAAAGTGGTAAAATAACCTCCCCTACTTAGTACTATGGTTTTGGGACATAAATGTCAAGGCATAATCCCCCAACCCCCCAAGGACCCCCTAAGGGTCCTTGAGAAGGACCAAGAGGTTGCCAAAAAGCTTTTAAAAATAGCTTGACCTACAGATAGGACCTACTGGGCGTAGATCCATCCACGCCCCATAGGTGTGGGGCGTATGTCAAGGCCTCTAGGTGATCAGTCCTTGAACCAAACCACGGACCTGTAGGACGGGGTGTGAGCTCTCCTATGGTCCGTAGGTTGGTGGGCGTATGTCACCCTTGGAGCTTACCTAGGTTCGGCCAACTTGAGGGGTAAGTTAGTAAATTCCTAATTAATTAGTTAATGTTAGGTGACGATTGTTATGGTTTTATTATACTTATTTAAGGCTTTTAAGACTATTAACTACCCTTACAACTTATTATTCCCCAAACTCAAAATTAAGAAACTACCTCCCCTCTCCAATTATTCTCTCTCTAGAAACTCCATTGAAGAGCAAGAACAAGGTCAATCTTAGGGTTCAAGGAGCAGCCTTTATTCTTCAATTTCATGTGGAAATTTTCATAAGGTATGGTAATTTTCATCCTTGGGTAGATATCACCCAAGGAGTCCCTTCAAAAGCTTTTATCTCTAATCTTGAAATCCCCAAATGCTAGAGTTTCAACTCAACCCCATGGATTCCTTTCAAAGTTGATTTTAAAGGTTGAAATATGTTTGATTATGGATGTATTACTGATTTTATATGATTTTAACTTGAATTCCTCAAGAATCCATGAGTTCCCTAATCCCTAGGTATGGTCCTTCTTTACATTAAGAATGTTGTTGCAAGTTGGTCCAATTGATTAGATGTGAGTAGATTATGATGTGATTGCATGATTTTAGTATGATTCTAAATGCATACTTGATTAACCTAAGATTCTAAGGTGAAATTAATGTGGCCTAGGACTATGTCATGAAAGAGGCAAATTGAGGGTTTAGATGTGACCTTCTAAGATTGATGAACTTCTTGATGAATTTCCTTAGATTAGATCACCTAGACATGAATTTCTTATGAATAAAGCTTGTGGAAATGAACTAATTGATTAGGGCTTACATGATGAATCATGGTTGAAGTAGTATTGAGATTTAGTTTACTTGATGGTATATGACTTTAATTAAGAATGAAGCATGTGGTTAGTTTACCTTGAGAGTTAGGTTTACATGTTGATCATGTGAGGTATTTCTTGAGAGTAATGCTTATGACATGATATGACTCCTAGGGCTTTAAAGCTAAAAGCTAGAAGGAAGGAACTATGAATATGGAGGCTTTAAGAAGGAAGCTATTGTGCATGTTGAATTGTATATGGTACTATTGTGGAAGGACTTTACTCACATGACCTACAATATGAATATATGAGCTTATACTTTCCAAGAATGAACTACTTGAATTACGATTATATCGATGTCTACTACAATGAATGCTAGATGTATTGAATTATATGGTCTATGATCCTTGAATGCAAAATAGTAGAATTATGCATGATTGTGATATTATGTAAATGCATATGAACACTTTGAGAGTAAAGTGTCTATGTTGATAATGTTGTTGTTGTGCCATTGCAAGGACAATCACACACACACTCCATGCATAAATATGATTATGATGTATCAATGGTGTTAATTTAAAGTATAATTCTCATATGCACCTTTACAAATTACTATGCATGAAATGTACATGACTATGATGATCCTATGTGTTGATTGAAAGTTCATTCTCATGAAAACACATGATCTTGGTGTGAAAGGTTTACTCACATACTAATGATGATTCTAAGGTTGATAGTTAGTTCTCACCTATTGAATCTATGAGCTATGGTATGAGTTGTATTGAATGAATGGTAAGATACTCTTTCATGCATGTAAATTCCATTCAAAGACTTAAACAAGTGATTTCGGGAAATAATACTTAGCACTGAGTGAATATGGAAAGTGAGGTAGATGCCCTCCCGTCAATACAATAGGCCGGGTTCTCTAAATTATTATCATGAAATGGAAGCTCCTCCGTCAATACAATAGGTCGGGTTTCTAGAAGCAATCTCCCTATTCCATAACTATGTGCCCACCTAGGTCTTTAGCTAATGGATCCACCTAAAATATAATACATTTAGTTCTACCTTAGGCAAGTAGGAAACCTTTTTTTGGTGTGAGGTTACACGACACTAGATTCCATGTAGCTCAAATGGTCTATGTCGATTAAGGATATTTTCCCTCCGTGAACAAAAAAGTGAGTTATGTGCTATGGTTCCTCAAAAGGATCTACTTAGTATGAGTAGTATTGTGGGATGCTATTCATAAATGGCACAAGTAGACTTTGAGAGTAGCCTTGGAGTGTTTCTCTTATGTAAATGAACTATGAACATGAAAGATGAACTATGACTAATGACTCCTCAAGAAGATCTACTTAGTTTGAGTGAGGGTATGTGACTTCACTCATACATGGCACAAGTAGACTTTGAGAGTAGCCATGGTGTGGTTCCATTACATTATGATGATTTATGAATTAATGCATGCTCCATTTGGATTGTTATCATGATTGGCTTTCCTTGACATGAGCTAATGAATATGAATGTTTCCTTGTCTATGAGTATTAACTATGGATGAGACTAATGTATGACTAGTATGAGTGTAACGACCCTAAAAAAATGAACTAGGATGAACTAGAGCTTCTCATGTGTTTTAGAAGTTAGTAACTTGTTTAAATGTTGAGTTTTGACTTTTAAGTTCTAGTTTGAAGAGTTTAGTGAGTCAACATCAAGGCAAATGTTAGACTCCATGCTTTGAGACCTACTCTAGTTTGGTTGAGGGTGCTAGACAAGGAGCCAAGCCAAAAGGGGCAAGCCTTAGCCAAAAAGCCAAGGCTTTCCCAAGTTGGCTGCTCACTGCCCCAAAGATCCCGGGCACCACCAAGACCAGTGGTTCCCTAGACGGTCCATATACTTGGGCGTGAAGATCACTTGGTCTCAAGGGAGGCAAGGCAATTTTTCCTAGGTGCTGCCTCATCTTCACGAGCTCCACCACGACTCGTAGTGTGCACCACGGATCGTGGGAGCATCCGTGAAGATGCCTTGGGCCCTTGAGGGCTTGACATGGTGGACAGGGCCACTGGTCAAGGGACCACAGGCACCCCCACGAGCCGTGGTGCCCTTCACGACCCGTCCAAGTGGGAGTGGTCCCTGACGGGGCTGCCCAAGTGAAGGGTTTTTAAGTAATTTCGTTTTAATAGTTTATTATGTGGGGTTGATTTTAAATGGTTTATATGTTAAATATATAAGGTTTTAAGTCTTTTAACAAGTCATTTACTCTCTTTTCCCAAATCAAAACCTCCAAAGTTCTTCTCTCTCAATATTTCTCTCAAGCTCAAGGAAGAAGAAGAAGTGGAACCTAGGGTTTTAGATTTCAAGATTTCTTCATCAAATTTTCATGGGATTCATCAAGTCTAAGGTATGGTTACCCTTGATCCTTGATTATCGTTTCTTTCAAGGAGTCCATTCAAAAGGGTTTCAAAAGTCTTCAAAGAACAAAAAGCCTAATTTCTATTCTAAGCATGGGTTCATTGATAAATTGTTTTCAAAAGCATTATATTGGTGAATTAAAGTATAATTGATGATTTTATATGAACTTTCTTCAAGAATCCATGTTTTCACTAAAACCCTAAATTTGCTATGAAGTGGGTCTATTTCTATAAATTCAAAGTTGATGGAAATATGTGTAAAGTGAATTGTATTGATATCTCTTGTGTTGTTTAATTTTTATTCATGATTAATTGTTGATAATGGGTGAATTAAGGGTGGTAAGCCTTAT